>VWZZ01000399.1:637598-644359 GCA_013399095.1 Psophia crepitans
GGTTAAATCTTTAAGTAGTTCAGGGCCTTTTCTTGCTGTAGAATAATTGTAGTCATTCCCACAGTCTTTGATTTCTGATATAGTTTGAGAATTAAATGAAAAAAGCACCAGCCAAATTAATTTTTGGTATCCCTCTTCTTGTATTCTCCTAAAAAATATTTGCTGTATCCTTAAGGGACCTACAATGTTTGATAATGGGAACATTAGAGTTTTTCTTTATGTTAAGGTTATAAAAATATTCGTAACTAAAGGACCAATGCTAAGAAAAATCAGAGAATTGTAGACAGTATAAGTGTATACGCAAAAACGTTCCATACTTGGACTTTGTACGGGAATGTTACTCTTTCAGGTATACTAAATATACTGTAAGTATGGGAATATGTACAAGAATAAATATAGGTGGTTGTCTTCTTCAGTCATTTAAATAACTGGTGTTTAATTTTAAGGAATTTTTTATCATAGCAGCAGTTGGGTTTAAAAGTGACAACAGATTAATTTTGAAGAATTCCGAAAACCAGCTTGCTAGTATATGATGATGCTAATTTCTTATTTGAACATTCAGACATGTGCTTGTCAGCTGATCCTTATCCATGTAGACAAGATATTTGAACTGGTGATGGCAGATTTTTGTGATGGAAAATTTACCTCTCAAATAACCGCCACCGACACTTTGGATTTTGTGTGCCATTTTCTATAGTGTGTGGAATGTGCAAGGTATGCATTCTGGCTGCACCCTCCCTTTATATATGCGTTTTCATGTTGTTGATTGACGATATTAATTTTGTGTTGTAAATTAAAACTAGTCAATAATGGAAACAAGGCTTCTAATTATCACCCTTCAGATTTGCATATTAGTCCAATCTTGAGTTTAGTCACTGGTTTAGGGCTCCATCAGTAGAGCACCTGCTTGGAAATTCTTCTCTTTGTGGGAATACAGTACCTAAGCTGAATTTCTAGCTTAGTGTACTTGTTAACCAACAGTTTACACTGAGCTCCATTTATAGATCATAGATTGAGTATTTCCACAAATGCAAGATTAAAAAAAAAAATAAAAAGGATCAGACCGTAATTTAGATACCCCCCCCCCCCCCTCCCCTCTTGTATTTCTTGGAGCAGGCCTGTTACCCAGACTGCATATTTAACCTTTAATTTCTTTTTGTTTTTATTTTTTCCACTGTTTCATTTCTTGGTTTGCTCTTGTTTGTTCACCACACTGCTGCAGCACTAAGCAGTTTATTTTAGTTGATGGACATTTTTTTTTTCTTCCATGGCTATTGTATCTCTGTGAAATTCAAAGCTAATATGAAAAAGAAGCTTCCTTTCCATTCTGAAAAACCTAGAATTGACTTAATTATTTTAGATTTCCAGCGTTTCTATTTCTCGGTGAATTAGGGTGGAATACAGGATTTCTTTATTATTGTGATTGCAGTGCATGCTGCAGGAAAATAGCCAAGTAGAATCCCTCTAAGCTAATAGTCACAGTGCTGCTTATCATTGTCTCCATTTTCCTCTGTACAGCAGGGCCAGTTTTAGCCACCTAAAGAATTAGGAACTGTGTGAATGTCTACATTTGTAGTAGTAATATTGTTGCTTTTCTGCATAAACCGCAGTTTTGATTCAGTTTTTGAAAAGCAAATTCTCGTGATTTAAAAATGCTGTTTTCATATTCAGGTTTTGCTTTTTTTTTCCCTTCTCTCTCTCTTTTTTTGTTTTTTTTTTCCTCCCCCTCCTCCAATCATTATTTGAATGTACAAAGTGAAAGGTAAACGTGAATGGAAAGAATGGATGTTTTCCAGGCTGGGCCAGATCCAAAGCCCGAAAGAAGTATATGAAAGAGTATGCCATTGACTTTCATGGCACAGGACCTGGGCCGTGACGTCTCATAAAATGTAGTCATGTAGCAGGATTTTTTTATTATTATTTTAAAATTGAAAAAGAAATTATTTATTAGTTGCAAGTAACCTATACATGCTGAAATCGAAAGATGATAATTCATTGCAAAAGTGTGAATGTGGATTTCCAACATCTAGTTTTCAAGTGCTGGTGTTTGTGTTTTCTTGTTTGTTGTTTGGTTTGTTGTTTTTTTTTTAAGTAAGGATTTCTTGAAATGATTTATAGCTAGATACTATTAAGCTAGTACAACAGGCTGAATAAAGGAAGGAGCTCTTTGCAAAACGGTTAATAGGCCTTATTGGCAAATCATCACTATTTCAAGTGTCATAGTTACAGCTCAGCTTTAAAGTATACGAATTTAAAACCTAACTATTGTGACTAATATTTATTTCAAAGTACAGAATGTGTCACAGCAGTAGGGCATCCTATTATTAATGCAGTAAACTCTTGCTGTAATACTTTTTGGTATGAGGTTGCTGTGCTCAAGTTCCCAGCTATATAAAAGTAACAGTGAAACATGCCTTTTTTCAGCTGTATCTTGCTGTAACATGTGAAATGACTCGTTCCCAGGAAGAGCCATATGGACAAGTTGTTCCATATTAAACTACTACAGTATAACTTTGAGCTGGCCTCGTATGCTATAAAGTCTCTGGTTAAAACACCAATTTTAAGGCTGTTTTCAATTCTGTTCTACTTTTTAAATCAAGTCAAGGCATGGCTCTTCCAAGTAATGTATTCAGGTTGGAATTTCTTAATATGAAAAAGTTCACGAATCCTTACCTGCTCTTTCATCACTGCAGTGCTGATGCTTTGCAAGGACCACATCTGGGTCTTTGCCCTATTTTAAATATGCTTTGCAGTGCATGCAATTGCGTACTACATTACATGATTCTAGCTTACAGTTTTTTTCTCTGATGGTGCCAGCTTATATTCCAGATCTGAATTTCACTGAAGGAATTTGCAGAGATCCCACTGACTTCAAATGTCAGAGTAAAAGCTGCAGAGGAGTCATGTTAATGCAGGCAGATTTGTGCAGAAGATGATACATGGCCAACATGTTTTCTTCATGCTTCTTTCTCTTTTACCCTCAAAGAGGCACCTGCTGCCGCAAAGGGACACTGCAGTAGCTTCCAAATCAGGAACATTCACTTTCTGTGCTTACAAAAGATTTCTTTTCCTACCCTGGAAGTCACTACTTAAAAGCCTTTCTGAAATAAGAAATGAACACAAGAGTGGTATTTCAGGGTAATCTCTTTTTTTGCCTTAACATGTGGTAGGTGAAAGGAAAATGCCTGTGCATTCTCAAAACAAAATGAAAAAACCCAACCTTTCCTGTTAAGTTTTGGATTTTAAATGGCCTTTATTCGGGGAGAGGGAATTCCCTAGCCTCAGTGTATCTTTACCAGAGTATCGGTAGCTCATGTGTAAGCTTGTGTTTTGTCCTTTTTTTGTTTTGGTAGTGTTTTCCAGTTGAAAAGAAGAGTGAACTCCCAGTCCTCTGCCTTTTCCAAACCTCTAGTTTGTAGTTGTACTTATCATCAATATTGCAGGCCCTGACACTCTGCAGCACTGTCACTGTATATACTGTGAAGGCAGTAAAAATGAGCACTAATCAATCTTTCAGGGAGAAGCAATGAGCATTAGAAGGCCACTATCCTGTGACTAAACACACCCCTTTTATGGAGTGTTGGTGCTAATAAAGGACAGCTTATTACTGAGGCAGAGACCAAAGCTTGGGTGAGGTCAACCATGACTGGCAGTCATCAGTCATTCTTAATGATACTTTTTCCCGTGCTTTCTAAGGGATTCTGAGCAGAGTGCAAATCATTCGGGGTCATCCATAGTTCATGTACCCACAGATGGCAAAGGTTTTGAAAGACTTTAGTTTAAACTTGTATTATTTTTTTTTAAATGTTACTGAAGTAGGCAAAAAACCTCAAACAAAACAGATTTTTGCTCATTTGGAATGTTGTATTTTCTTTCACTCTAATAGACGTTTTACACACTAGACTGCTTGTGCATTATAAAGAACTACATAAATTTATTTTTATGACGTCTGTCTTCTTTAATTATTACCTTTGATGTCTATTGGTGACTAAAGAGAGCTTAACAGGATTTCTCTCCCTTCTTAAATTTCGCAAAGTGAAACTCAGCCAGTCCCTGACAGATGTCTGTTCCTCACCTTCAGGATTATTTTATAAATCCCTTTCTGATGAGCGGAAGTGTCAAATCAAGGACAGGTCATAAAGTAAAAGTATAAACCTTTTAAAGGGAGACCTTGGTAATATATAAACATTTTGCACACTATCTGAAATTTTATGGACTTAAAAAAATGATATTTTAGCAATAGGAAGGCAAAAGTTTAAAACACCAGACGGTGTGCACGTGTTTTTAAATACACACTGTTCTCTTGCTCCTTATCTTTCTTTCCACAGTCAATTTTTACATGTATTGAGAAAATAGTTGTGCTATCTGTAGGGGCTGTCACTAAAGTTTGGGTTTCAAAGGGTCTCCCTGTTTCATTTACTTTGAAATTTGTGCTTTTTTCAGTCGTCGTTTTTAAATTCCTCAATTAAGCACTCTGCACCACCTTGAAGTTGGTGACTGGGTATATAGCTGCTGTGATCTAGACAACTGCTGTCATTTTCAGCTGGTTGAGATTATCTGAGATTTTACTTGAGCGAAACTGTTAGTTTACTTCTAAAAACTGAGGTAAACTGGATCCCTTTTTGGTCTACTGACAAGTTCACACCACTGTATAAAGAAATATTTTACCTTACAGTAATATATTACTTTAGAATGTAAAATCCTGATGGCAGTTTGGAGGGCAAGGAAATGTACATGGTTAAATGTACCTACATACATGTATATGAACGTATACAGGCTTTAAGCATTGGCTATAACCACTGGTGTGCTTTCTTACGGTTACAGATGATTTCCTTTTTCTTTTCACCTGTGTACCGTTAAAAAAGCCAAGCATGTACAGTATGCGTAAACTGAAGAATGCAGTTTCGCTTGATTAACGTTAAAAGCTCGTTTGTTTCCTAGCGTGTGTGTACAGCACCGAGCACAGTAGGAACCTGTCCCATGTAACTTAAAAAGTTACCATATTTTGTAGTATAAAGCAGTAACATGCTGGGGGAAAGGGGGAAGAGGTAAATAATTCTTTTTAAAGGTCAAAGGGTTTTTTTCTGCATTTTTTTTAAGGTTGGGAAGATTGTCTGCTAAAGCCCTTCATGGCTGATGCTGTGAATGCCTACTTTCCTCGTTGGCATCTGCCTCGTTTTTGTGTCCTGGTTAAAAACTCAAGTCAGTTGTGCAGTACCGCAATTACACATTGTGTCTGAGGCTTCAGGAGAGTTAAACAAGTCATTGATGAACCAGTGATTGGTACATCACTAGAAACGATGTAAAGCATATGGAAATTACTGATTGAGAAACAAACATTTATACAGTGTTCCAGCTGATAGCAGTGCTCATTAAAGCCGAAATCAGGAAGGGGCTATAGCGCTTTTGTGAGCCCCCATCCCAGTGATGCTCTCTGTGAATTGCTGGTGAAAACACAAGCGATGCTAGAAGGCAACTTACCTGGCCCAAAGACCCTGAGCCAGCAGCTGGCTTCGTGCAGTCACGGGGGTGCGCCCATGTACAGCCCATTGCTAGGTCAGGACCCGAGGCTACCATTCATCCAATAAATACTTCTGTTCAAGGCTCTACGTATCAGGCTAAACCTTTTATTTTCAGTTACACGGAGTTCTGGGTGGTGTGGAGGAGGTGTGAGAGCATCCACAGGGGGAGAAAGATGGCAAAACTCGCATCCTGTGTGAATTTCACCACTGGGTTGAGGGCCTCCAGAAAGCCTGGGGTAGTGTTTTTAGGTCAGCTGAACCCACAGGAGTGGTATTTTAGTGCTACGTGGTGCTAGTTGTCTCTCTCTGGTCAGAGGACAGAAGTCCCCTTTGGGTTCGGTGTCTATCATGTTGCTCTGCAGATAGAGGATAAACAAAATGCAGAGCTGTTCTGTGATTCGGTGATCTCATCAAGGTGATACGCAAGTTCAGCCCTTCGCATAGGCGTAACCCTGGTTTTAGATACTGCATCCCTTCTTCCCCCCCTCCCCCCCCAGCGTTTTTAGATGTTTAGTTTTTTTCTTTGTTTCTGAAATCCTTTATTTTGTCTTTACAGTCTGGTTGAATAGGAATCGTTTAGTTTATGCAGCTTTGTGGTTTTTCTCTACAGCTTGTATCTGCATGAATGTGTTGCAGCCTGATGCGAGTTCATTCGATTAAATAAAATGCTTAAATTGTAATCCGTGCAAAACGATCATATTTGAAACACTTGATGTCTCGGTGAGAATCCATTTAATAGTGATCAGATTTAAATGATTTAACACAGTGGTGGTGGTGGGAGGTGGGGGAGGGAAATACAGTTGCGAGACATTCCTGTATATAAAAAAAAGATTAAACCAAATTCAGATATGTCTCTCTCCCCCCTTCTCTCTCTCGCTCTCTTTTTAAGCAGTCAAAAGATATACTGTATCCCCAGTGAAAGGGCGCTTTCAATCCAGTTATCCACTTTACCCAGTCTCAGTTTCCAGAACCTTCCACACCCCCCCTGGTTAAACCACTAAGCCTTTGATTCCTTCCTGATTACACTATGCAAGACATCTATCAAACACTGTCTTATCTGTTTGTAAGGCAGCTCAGGCCTCAGATTTAAGTCATGGGTTTTGGCTACAAGTTGGAGTGTGATTAATAATTGACTAATGTAGCTTTTATTTATCACAGGCTAGCACATTTCACCATTACCGAGTTAATTTATGTTAAGTGTAAGCTGTCGTTCAATCTGTTTTTCAACTTTTTTTTTTT
>VWZZ01000399.1:644389-669389 GCA_013399095.1 Psophia crepitans
TTTTTTTTAAAAATCCTAAGTCTATCTTTCACTTTTTGAGAAACAAAATCCTTACACAGGGCACAGTCTTACTTGGTGCCAAAAAGTTGATTTCCTTTTCAGCGGAGCCATACATCACCGGCCCTCCCAGCTGCAGTGTCAGCCCCTGACAGAATGACATGTGTCATTTATCAAAGGGGCCAGGCCGGGCCTTGGGAAACGCACACGACAAAGCCTGAGAGAGTTCATTTCGCAGTCCCCTCCTACCCTCTGCGAGCCTCTTGCCAGGAAAGCCTGTGATGTTTCTGTCTTCGCAGCATTACTGTAAGTCCTTCAACCTTCACAGAATTAACCCTCGCTGCCGCCGCCAGCCCTCCCCAGTGCTGCCGGACCTCCCCCGGGGAGCCGCCGTGCCCAGGTGCCACGCCGGTGTGCGGAAATAACGTGCCCCGGGCTGCTCCCTCCATCGTCTGTTTCCCCCACAACTCCTGGAAAGGAGGACTTCTTTTTTTTTTTTTTTTTTTAAAATCCCATATATTGTACGCTATAAGAATTAAAGTCCTACGTTTTTCTACAGCAGGACAAGGTCAAAGACATAAAGAATAAGGCAATAAAGCATTTCAGTTGTGAAAAAAGGGTAGCCACTGTCCTATGCACAGGTAGAGATTTGTGCTTCGCGTAAGGCAGCGAGTGAGACGGAGAGGGAGTCTTCTTCCACGGTCCCGTTTACATTCTGCTTGGGGTTACTCCAAAACCACGTGCCGAAATAAATGGAGCGGGCGGTTTCTCTGTACGCCACTTCACCACGTCCAGGCCGCGCAGCACCTGCGCAGAGGAACCGACCTGGCAGGGCTTGCTGCGCCTCTCCTGCAACTCGCCTGTCAGCAGGAGGGGGCCAGGTGAGGAGAAAGAAAAGTTGATAGCGTTTAATGGGGAAAAAATTAATCCCGAAGCCTCAAGGTGTCACTTGCGCCGAATAGTTTAATTTCTGTAATGCAGTTGCCTCAGTCCCGCAGCCCAGGAGATGACAAAGGAGTTAAAGTAGAAAATAATCTGTCAAACAAGAAGAGCACATTTTCAAAATATAACAACGTTTTTGCTGAAACAAAACTTTTGGTTGCGTGTGTGTGCGAGTGTGTTTTAAGTGGCTGAATTTTGCATCTTGATCATGTACAAAGAATGTGAGAAAGTTATTGTCTCCTCCCCTTCCCCCACCAAATCACTCTTTGTACTTTGCATAGTTCCTACCACACTGAAGTTATTTACAGCATCAGATATCATTTAAAGAGATAGCTAAGGAGACTGTAGCCTCAGCTAGGAACTTTCCAGAAAGGAGTCCTATAAATTAGCCATTGCTCAGGAGTGGCTGTTTTCTAGTCAGGGCTGGTCCTTTCATTTGTCTACATAAGGCTAATTTATTTTTGCAGCCAGATGTGGGCTGACAGCCATCACTCAGAGCTTCCTTCCCCCACTGTTAGGAGGTCGGGAAAACAGTCACGTTTCCCATTTTACAGAATCCCCATCAACATTATTGAAGATGGATGTATCTTTAAAGCAAAGATTGATTGTGGATATCGGAGTTATGGTGTCATTTATCATAGTGAATATTATTTAGACTTGGATTGTACAAGGCTGTAACTTGAGACACAGCCAGGGGAGGGACAATCTGGAAACGAGGATCCATGAACTTTAATGGATGGATGCTTTTTCAAAGCTCCACTCACTATAGCATGATTTACTTTTCTTACAGAAAGGAAACAAGCATTTCAGTTTTAAAGGGCCAGCATGCCGTCTTGTCCTCTTAGCGGGTCCTTCACGGCGGCATCCGAGACTTAAAGCTGAGACAATAAATAGAGATTGTGTCTGAATGTTATTTGTATATAAGTGCTTTTATGTTAAACATATCTGGGTGCACTTGAGACTCTTGTTTGTGTGAATCACACTAGTTAGGTTCTCAGTTGAAGGGGTACCGTGGCTGAATAAAGCAAAATATTGGTTATAGAGTGCTGCGATCTGAAATTTCAGAAGCTCCAAATAAATTGCATTACAACTAGCATTGTTACATTGCCATGTTCGTCTCTGCTGGGAGAGACAAAGAGTGTCTAAACTACATATTCATTTACCGCTTGAGGTATCTTACAGAAGTGGAGCGTCTAGTAAATTGCGCACGTACCTGGTGGAGCATCAACTTTCTTGGTTGTTGAGAAATGCAGCAGACCTCAACAGAGCCTCCTGCACGCTGTGCTTGTGTCCCACTTCTACGTAAGAGATGTGGATCTGGATCTTGCAGGTGAAAACCTACCTTGCATTTTCAGAATACACGTTTTAGAAAACTGCTTACAACCTGCTGAAAACCTGAAGGCATGGTTCAGCTAAGTGTTATTTCTGATCTAGTACCGCCAGCACGCCAGTATGCTTCATGAATTTATTAGAATGTTTCACGCTTTGGAATGTGACTTTTGATTTTCTTTTTAGAAATGAATTAACTTGAATTCAGAAAATGCTCAGCTGACTTCAGTAAAGGGGGAAGTTCTTGAAACGGGTAGCATAGGTCTAGACAGAGCGCGAGCAAGTGTCAAGCACGCTTCCCCCACATGTTCTGACAGCTCAGTCCCACCTTAAACTTTCTTCCCTTAACATAATTTTCCCAATTACTTTGTCCTCTCCAGGTGACGTTGCTTATCTTCTGCTTCTGTATGATTTTTCTCATTTTCAACTGATACCTCCCATTTCCCACTGATTCAGTTTGTGGAGTTCTTTTTCAAGCCTCTGATCATAGCTTGGGTCCCTCTTGACCCACGCCCCTTCAATGGGTCATGTATCACAGTTTGGGAATGACTGTATCATACAAAAAAACACATTGGACAGCAGGTTATTCATGTGGGCTGACATGTATCTACTAAGAGGAAGGTAGCTCTTACCACGCTTGCCCCTGGTGAACTCTTCACATACTGGCATTTAAGGCAGCACTTCCACAAGGATATACTAAAACTTGCACCAAATTATCTCCTTGGGTTTCTTTTTTTTTTTCTTTAAACAAACCCAGAAATCATTTTGCTGTCATAAACCAAATTCAGTACGAGAGTTTTCATATGCATAGTCAAGCCCAAGAGTTTAAAAAAAAATCCAAACAATGGAAACAATTATGAACATCTGTTTTTCAATGCATATGTATTCTGTACATAACAAACAGAGAAATCCTATTATCTAGAACAATAAAAGGGAATTTCCCTTTCTGTCTGAACACTCTCTGGGAGGAATATGGCCTTCCATTCAGAATCATGGTTTGGGGGTTTTG
The DNA here is from genome assembly GCA_013399095.1 of Psophia crepitans. Lineage (NCBI taxonomy): Eukaryota > Metazoa > Chordata > Aves > Gruiformes > Psophiidae > Psophia > Psophia crepitans. The sequence continues at coordinate 647,667 of VWZZ01000399.1, forward strand.
GATTTTTTTTTCTTCTGTTTATGAGATGAAAATGAGGATATCTGTTGGGTTTTTGTATTTATTTTTTTTTTCCTGTTGTTTTATTTTTTCCTTCTTTCTCGTGGTCTAGATTTCAATTTCAGGGACACTAGGATAAACCCTGAGAAATCTGTTTTTACACCTGTGCAGCTGAGATCAGAATGCCTCTATAAAGGCCTTCTGTATTTACTTATACATAAAAAGTATTTTTCTCTTGCTTGAGAAACATACAAAATGTCTTCAAAGAGGAAGCAGTTTATCAAATTCATATTAATCACAGCATCAATAATGTTGACCGGGGTCAAGTCATTACACTAAATATATTGTAACCATTATTAATGCATGTAGCCCAGTGCCATAGCTATGATATAAGACTGCTGTTTCCTGATTAAAAGCTGTTTGGTGATGCAGAGATTCAATACAGATTCTCCCTGCCTTGTGGTGACTGACAGTAGCTTCTGGTATTCTGCTTTCTTCTGACAGTGGAGTATATTAATATGAACACACCTTACAGAGGGGGCTACAAGAAGTGCAGAATGCAGAAAACAAAAGTGTCTAATTTCAGCAGCCACAACTGTGCATCCATAAGGCAGCCAAATTTATCATGGCACATTATGGAGTGCAGCAAATGTCATGAAAACCATTGTTTTTTAATTTTTTTCCCTGAGAGTCTGAATGAGGTGATTTATGGTAGTTATCCATCTTAAGGGTCATCCATCAACTTTTAGTTGCTAGGCAATCAAACCAACAGCTGTTTGCTTTGAATCAAGCTGAAAAGTTGTCAGTCATCACATGCAGGTATGACCTTAGTGGTTAAAAACATTATCATGCATGCAAAAATTAAAGAGACAAAGTCCTCGTTCTCCCTCTCCCATAACTCGGTTCATGACTTTCCATGAGCAACACAAGTAGTGTTAGCCCCAAAGCTTTTGTGTAAGACAATGCTTGAAAAGATCTCAGTGCTGGAGATGCCGGTCATTGCATCACAGAACTAGTTGCGTGCTCACGTAAGTGTTCTTTGTACAGAAACGGTTTTTAGCAGGGCAGTTTCTCAGATGTGACATCAAGTTAAGTAACACCGATCTTTTGGAACTCAATCTCGTTGGCACGTTTAGAGTCGAGAGTAGATCTTGAGCAGCAAAACTGTTGTGAAAGGTTACACTTCAGTTGATCAGGCTCGTTTCTCTGCTGGGGTAGTAAATGGTGCCAGATGCAGTGGAAACTGTTTTACCATCTCCCCTTAGAGTGGGGCTAGAGGACACAGTGGTGAAACCTCCTGAATTAAGCGTGCATCGTTCCACCACGTTTGTTACTATAAACAGAGCAATATCACTTGTAATTTGGAGGCACTATATTTGACAGTGTAAGAACAACCTAGATGTAGTAAGAGGACATGAATCTGTTTCCGTTCCTTGCTTCTGGTCTTCTGTTGAAATCGCTTGCAAGGAGTTAGCCTTCCAATTGTCATTTGGCTCCGCTGACTGCCGTTGCCTATTAAACAACTTGGAGATGACTCGCACATAAGGGGAGCTGGATTCTGCAAGGGATTCTAGGAAATCCAGAAGAAGGTCGGAGGTAGAGTGTCGAAGAGACAACAATGTCTCAATTCAACAATTGTCAATAACCATACAGTTGCTCACTTGCTGTTAGTTCCTGGTACTTGAAAATTGCATCCATCTCCAGTGCTGTAATCTGGAGCCATGGAGCTGCTGGTAGATTGGCAGAGACGTAACAAGGGGTCAGAAATGCTCTGTGCAACAGCGCAAAGGGGAAGGGAAGTGAGCCATTTTTGGGGAAAAGCTCCCTTCAAGCCAATTTTTACCAGATGTAGCCAGAGCACTAACTTTACCTATTGATGAACTGTTTCAAAGAACTCAACCATGAGCTGCAGCTGTTGAGGTGCAAGTGTTCTGCAGAGAAAATCTTTGTTACCACGGGTTTCTCTGAGACCTCAGGCCTTTCTTCAGAAGGGCGTGGGGGGGTGGGGTGGTGGGGTAAGTTGTGTTTTACCTCTATGTTATTTCAGATACACTTGCAAACCTGAGGCCAGTCCTGGAGAAGATGACACTTGGTAGTTGTTGATATACCCCAGACAGTATCTCTTACTCTGCTAACCTGTGTGAAACAGTAATTGTCTTGTCTTCTCAGAGATTCTGCTATGTGCTAACTAATCATGATAAGAAAAGACTGTCTTCTCATTTTGATAAATCTTCTATAATATTTCAGATTTTATTTACATAATTACCCAATTGTCTTTGTCCCCTTAACGTCTTTGACTTTCACTTGCGTATGAATTTGACTGTGCACCTATTTAGGTGTCACTTAAGCTAATAGTGAACAATCCCGTGCCCTTGAAACCACTGTGTCATCTGCGCAGGCTCTTGCGTGAGCTCCTGTTCACATAACATCTGAGCACCTTCCAAGTGTTAATGTAAAATATATGTGCAAAATACTCCTTGTAGTGAATGCACTGATGGGTGATAACCATTTTCATAACATCCTCGCCATCGTATTTTCACTTATCATGTAGCTCACACCAGGTGGCTTGTTAGCAGTTGCTAATGAGTTTGTTGTAGTGTGGGAGGTTCCCAGGTTGAGAGCTACACTTGCAGTTTTGCTCCCTTGCTTGGGCTGTTTCCAAGAGTTGTGTGTGTATTCCTAATGTTATTTTAAAACACTTCTAACACTTAATTTTGTTCTCCACAGAAATATAGATGCAGAAAACGTGTGAACCAAAGCTTATCATGATGTATCGATTTCTGTTTGTCCCTTAAAAAAACCCCTAATATTCTTTCCTCCCATCATAGTATTCTTTTCTGTATGTCTTCTCCATAAAATAGATTAGTAAGAGTGTAAGTCCTAAATGGATCTCCTGACATCTTTGACTCCCTTCCATTTACAGCAAGCAAAACCTGCTTTTCTGCTCTATTTTTTTTTAAGATAGTAACTACTATAGCTGTAGAGAGGGAAAGTTGATGTAGGTTTTTACAGGAAATTTAAGGAGAAAATGATCACTTTGGGACAGATAGTAGTACCCTGTCAAGTATTATCCCATCTGCAGTAGAGTAATGAAACTCATAGTGGGAAAAGGTGGCCAAATCAGGCTGTTTGATCAGGTTTAATCTATGAAGTGCCTAACCTAGTCCTTTAACCTTTAGTATAGCTCAGTATGTAATCCACCTGTCCACATCACTAGAGGGACAAAATGAAGAATTCAGGCTGCTGTTGAACAGAATGAATTTCCATAGTGGATCAACCTAATGTTACCGTGATGACACGTGGTAATTTGATAGTTACCACATAATAACAGGAACAATGCAGTACATACAGTACTGAGTAACTCCATTGGATGTAACTGTAATTACATGGCAACTCACTGACTGTTAACACTTTGTCGTCTGATTACTGTGTACTTAACTTGTGTCAGTGATGTAATTAACACAGGTGTTTCTGCAATTGAGGAATATCCAAGACACTGTACTTTTTTTTTTTTGAGTCCTTGGCCTGTGTATTTACAGGGTGGTTGTATTCTCTATAACATGAAGAATTTTTCATCAATCTGCAGACATGCCTCTGCTCTTCTGAATTTTGATACTCTTCAGGGCTGGTAGATTTCCTTTACTGATGCATTTCTAAAAAGAGAAAAAAAAAAAGAAAAGAAACTTAAACAAATTTCTAAAATTAGTCATACGGTCATGTATCTCCGGCAGTCCTACTGGTGTCTGCTACATTTAGTTGTACTGCAGTGGAATCTTAGAATAAAGTTAATGCTCAAGTGATAAGAATGTGATTGAGTAATGTAGTGGGAATGACTTCGTAGTCAAGGCAAATGCAACACCAGAAACACTTGGATATTTTTGCCTGGTTTATTTGAATTAAAGGTAACGAGTCCCATGAATGTCTGAACTCTCATTTTCTAGATTTCTAAACAGTGTTTGGTTTTGTGTGTAAGTTACATTTATATATCTGTAAAATTGTTGTTATTTTTGATTTAGGGAACAAGCATTTTGTTGTCTGACTCAGAGCCTGTTCAGTTAGATGATGTTTAGAAGCATTCAGCACAGACCCTACCCCCAGAGTACAGTCTCATGATGAAGAAAGCTAATATGGAGTAAAAGGTAAGGAGAGACACTGTAAAAGCCTTGTAGCAAACTTTGTAGGGCTCAGGGTATAGTCCACAACCCATGATACCTTCTTCAGTGCTCTGTCCTCACTAAATCACACCTGTCCCACCAGGCAAGACAGCTTCCTGCTAACCTACATTTCCACTGATAGCCCATATTGAGCTGCTTTTTTTTCTCAGCCCTTCTTGTAAAGATTGTCACTTGTATGTATTGTGTTGCAGGCACTATGTAACATGTGAGTTATATTGTATTTTGCTAAGTGACGTCATACTTCATGTGAACTATTAATTTGCTTCATTAGGGAACAGGTAGATGGAGTAAAAACTTAGTTGGACAATCAAATAAACACGTAATCTCACCCATTATCTATCCTGAACAGAGATAAATTTTTATCATTAATCTTTTTTCCCTTCTTTTCCCTTATGTAATCAGCCACATCTGCTTTTAGGAGGTTCCCAATTTCTGTTAGATCCTGATGAAGTATGGTTCCCTTCCTTATGTTCACGGCCCAGTTCCTCAGATTAACTATTTGGTTCACACGTGGAAAGCCTCCCTTCATGTGCTGTACTTTCAACTTCACTTTTGCTTAGATCAGATACATCTTTCAAGGTTTGTCCCTTTGCACTGTATTTTCCTTATAGGAAGAACAGAGAAATAAAATGTAAGTATGTAGAAATAGGACTGAACCAGGAGCATCTATGCAACGCTTTTCACTTTAAAAAAGAATCTAATTTCTTCTTTTTACTCCTCCTAGAGAGGGTTTCTAGACTGGAGAATACTTCTTATAGCAGTATAGCATCTTTTAGGGGAAATTCAGCTAAATGTATAGTCTCTGTAATCCTCTTCCTCAGCACTGTGCCACCCTGCCCATTCCCATCTTTCTGTGCCTTTGATTGATTGTTGCGTGTTTGTATTTTATATGTGTCTTGCCAAAGCCCTGCGAGTTTATGGCGCTGTCACTGCTGTGGTACGTTTGCCGAGACCAAAGATGTAGCAAACGTAACTGTGAAAATTTGCTATTACCACCACTGTTTTGCTGCTGCCCTTCTGCTGAAGGCTACCACTCCCACAGCAGTGGGGATTACCTCTCCTATCATCAAACAGAACATACCTTCGTTCCTCAGCTGCTTCTGTGCAAACTCTTGGCATTGTAGCGTGAATTTGCTTTCACTGGCAGCCTACACCAGGTGCAGCTAGACTTGTTCTTAGAAATGAGCAGTGCTTTTGCTACCCCTCTTTTCACAAACTAGATGGGGTTCCTTGGAAGTGCTTTGTGCCTGAGCACCAGTGTGACTGCTGCACAGGCGTACAGTGAAATGTTCTGAAGTGACGCATTTCCTTTAGAAACTTGCGGTTCTGTTTTTAGAGACATAGTCGTTGCCCAGCATGCGACCATTGAAGTAATTTAGGTGTCTCTTGGTACACAAAAAGAAATTAAAGCACCAGCAGTTCATCCTTTCAGCCTTCGTCTTTGCCTAGCATACCAAGCCACTGAGGATAAATCTATTCCTGGGTTTTCCTGCTTCCCAAAGGAAATTGTCTTGAATATTTTTTTTTTCTTCTGAAAACAAGATGACTTGGACTTTCTCTAAACCAACCTTTCTCTCTATGCTCTTGATTCAGTAGCACCAAAGATCTGCTACTTTGCTACTCTTTCTGCCACATTTTTTTAAGACAAACATCAAGTGAGATGCCAAGATGTAGAATCACCGTGTATGATTTCAAGGATACAGTAATGGGTGGTAAGCTATGGAAAGGAAGGACAGATACAAGTGTAGCCGCGTGGAGGAAAATGGGTTGGAGAGCATTCATAGTGTAATCCTGATGTAACCCAAGACTGAACAGCTAAATTCAGATTTCTTTAAGTTTTTCCTGTGATATATATTGTCACAAGTTTCCTATGTGAGAAAACAACTTCTACTATTCTACTCAGATATAATGGTTATGTTTTCCAGTGGTTATACTGGTAGTACCCTGTCAGCTGATTGAGACAGCTGAAAACCCCACAACAAAAGCTTGGGTGAAGCTTACATGATTTCATGTGTAGTAAAATTGATTCTTTCTTTATAATGTATTTTGATGAGACCCTTTTTCTTGTTGTTAAAAAGTCTGTACCTTGACGTCCCGTTTTCTTGTTTTCATTGACCTTTCCTAGGTATAATTTCAGTTTCTTCGTAAGAGTTGGCCATGATGAAGAAGTGAATGAAACAAATTATACTCCCAGAACCTCTCCTTGTTGTGTTTTTTTTTTTTCAAATAATAAAAGTGGTAAAATAAGAAAGCACTGTTCTTTCATCTTTTTCCACTTTTTATCTGTGCTTCTGGGGCATATTATATAGCCTGAGAAAATCTTGTGAGTGTGTGTGTCTATTTATGTATAAACAAACTCGTGAGTAAAATTGCGTAGGGTGGTAGTAAAACATCTGCCTAGTTCAGTGTATCATGAAGCACAAGGCCAAAACCTGAATGATTCTACTCCTTCAGAAAAGTGTGTATGCGACCACATGTGTCTTAGGGACATTTTGTTACATTTTGATTATTTATTTTTTTTTAAAGCTCGTGCAGGGTGTAATGGGAAATAAAATTCTTTCTTCTGAAGAGGCTCTGCTACGCAAGCCAGGCCGATTTCAGGGCTCCTGCTCAAGTTTGCTGAAACTGCCAGTTGAGACTAAGAAAATCATAACATGTATGAACTTGATTCCTCTTAGTTATGCATATGCAATTTGGGGTACCTCGGCGCAGCCAATGGATTCCCAGCTGCATCAGTGTCAAACCGGTGGAAGTGCGAACAGAATCAGATTTACAGGATCTTTGAACTCCTCAGTGATTAATGAAATTCTTAATTCTGAAAGTGTGACAGGAGGATAATCTCGACAATATTTCCCCCTGCTTTCTGTGGATGGAGGGATTTGAAGCCAGCAGTGGAAGTTGGGGGTCCTGACCTGTTCCATTACGGCAATTCGCTTGTTCGGGCTGGAATCTCCTGAGTAAATCCCTTCTCATTTCCCGCATGCACCTGTACCTCATGCTCCTGCGACTGGAGGAGATTCGTCATGCTAGAGAGTTAAACTGTACTTCCACCATTCAGAGTCTGGCCAAGAACCAGAATATTCCCTTATTTTAAGCTAGTCCTGAAGGAACACTGCCAATTCCCAGTGTCTTCAACGTCGCTCTTGAAGGGTTGGGAATTAGAAGACCTGAACTCTGTTCCTGAGCCTTAGTTTTTGCGCTTGTAAAATTAAGTTAGCAGTAGTTACCTTTCTGTGGTTAGGGTTTTGAGATTTACTTACAAAAGAATGTGATGAAAGTGCGAAGATGAAAATCTTTTAACAACATAGAGTGGCTAATGAATACAGGAAGGTGGTCTCAGTTTTATTGTTTGCTATTTTTTCCCAGTAAAACTTGGTGTGGAAAGATACTACCCATACAGCAGTTCTTCCTTCTAGCAACTGGTATGTGTTCCAGCACAGATACTGCGTCGTTTTTAGACAGATCTGCCAAGATCTCTTTAGACACCAGTTCATCACCATCGTGGGGAGTTTAGGTTCCTGAGTAAAAGTTAGACCGATCAGTAATTACTGTGGTAGGTCTGGTCCTTTGTTGTTAATGGTTGGTAGTATGTTGAGTTTTTTTAAAAAATGGTGGCTATGCTTTTTGTTATATGCATTATGACTAGCTGTGGAACTGGGACTTTCGGGGCACTTTGTGATTTGGAGTTTAGTGAGAGAGAGTGAGTACAAGCTGCAATTAATAAGTTGTGAAGAGACTGATTGTTGCAGCTGAAATGGTGAACTGATGTAGTTACCCAAAAAAGATTGGGAAGCAGTGACCTAACTGTCACCCCATGGAGAATGAGGCTGGTCTTAAATTTGTGAAATATCCCTGTTTTACAACACTGACTATAAGAAGGAATTCTGTTAAAAGTTAATGGAGGAGTTCCAATGGAACCCTATTAGATTCTTCCTCCATTAAATGGCTGATACAGACTTTTAATGGATGTTTTAACTAGGCATTGTTATCAAAAGGACTATTGCACAAATTAAAACCAGACCCATAATCAGTGAAGAGAAGCTGGATTTACTCTTCTGCCTTTGGCATGGGGGAATCTGTGTGTGTTTGTGTGTGCAACTGAAGGGATGGAGAAAATGAAGGAGAGGAAGATGGTAGAAATATTAATTGGAAAAGTGGAAAATTTACATTTTCAGAAATGTACTAAAGTTGGCCAGTGAAAATATGGTATAGGTAAAGTAGATGAGATAGCACACTTACATTTTTATCTACTAAGCAAATTTGGGACAAGAAAAGGGGAAGAGTCTTCTCTCAAGAACTGTGATAGTTGTCCATTTAGTGGTCCAGTTTTGGATAACATTTTTAAGCCAGCGTAAATTCTGATCTTGCGAAACACTGAGTGTCTTGAACTTCCATTAAGTTGAGAGAGAATTGAGGGGTGGACTTGCTTCTTACAGAGCCTGGACATGGTAAACTTATCTAGTGGGATTCTGATCCTGGGCAGGTGGAAGTACCTGCTCATTCAGAATGTAAGGCCACATTTTTACACAGACATAGAAAAAGTGTTTTGTGGTAGAGTCAATATAAAAGATACTTGATGTGGAGCTGTCTCCTGTCTCCTGCTATGATGGCAGTATGAAGTGTTTACCTGAGGAGTAGAGGATTTGGCATTTTGTTTCAAGCTAAGATGTTGGGTCAGTGTTGCGGTGTTTTCTTTTCCAAAGCATAAGGGAAAGAGTTTGCTGTCTTGGAAGTTAAAGCCTGTGAAATTCTGGTTTCTGACATTCCTTTGCTTTCCCATGCAGAGTGCATGCCTTTCTGTAGTGCCCCTGCAATGACCTCCTCTCTAACCTGGATAGATTACCCATGAGGGGTCATTTGGTTTCCATCCTTGTGTAGCCATGGCCATCTCATTTAAAGGGACCCTGCCACATAGTTCTTTAAGTCCCCGCTGTGGTTCAGTGACAGATGTTAGCAGATGTCATCTTTTCCTTGGTCCTTTCAATGGGTGAAAACTCTGTTAAAAACCCCCAAAACAACCCAAAAGGTAAACAGAGCAAGGTAAATCATTGCTGTCACTCCATGTTCCCTGTGCAATCAGCTCTGTGCGTATGTGGGGTGATTGCTGTGCATTTGGATAGATGTCTCTATGCGGGGGATGTAAAAAAGTAAGGTATTTTGCTGTTCATCCAGAACTAGCTAAATTCACATCGCAGTGTTTTCCTTCAGAACAGTGATGGTGATAGTTGTTCTCTGTGAATGAGTTTTTCTTTCCTTGCGGTACAAGGCCCTGGGTATAAGGCTCCCGTTTTACTTGCCCCGAGTACTTCCTATCGAGCGCTCTTTAGTACATCTCAAAGTGTTCTTTCTGGCCTGCTTAAATCTGGGGTGTTATCGCGACACATTGTTTGATCTTCCTCTCTGATATGTTCCTGTGTATTGCCAGTTTCTATCAAATCCGCTGGTGCATGCTGCTGACAAAAGGAAGGTTCAAGACTGGTGATGGCCCCCTTGGAGACCTTGGCACCTGGCCTCTTTGAATGTCACGGGCTTCGAGCAAAGACTGTCAGTTATACACAAATGGCTTGAAACACTTTTTATTTTGTGACGTGGGTTATTGACCACTAGAATAAGAACATCTGAGCCTTTTCCTCTCAGTTGTAGTAAAAACTTCAGACTTGGCATAAACTGCAGTTTTTTTGGAGAAGGGGAAGGCTAGATCTTTCTTCTCTAAGGCACTGAACTGGTTTAATTGAAAGAACAATTTGATTTGCTGCTGTAGCTGCTGCTACAGTAAAATAGCTTGGAATGCTAGCAAATTTTTACTTCTCTCACCCAAACCAAGGATTTAATACTGGCAGGTGAACTTCTGAAGGCTGCTATCAAGTATACAGAGACAATAACTGTCTTGGAGGTGGAACTTTGTCAATATTTTTTGCCTTGGGCCAAAAAACATTCACAATAATGGAGTGCTAAAGCCCTGCTCAGAAATGTTGCAGCTAGAGAAAGGGGAATTTATTCCAAGTTTTAGAGTGCAGTATTTTGGTAGGATGTGTGGTTTCTTAATCATCCTTATGTTGAAGCATCAACCATCAAGACATTTGGGGGACACCTAAAGGCACGCTTCCTGTTCAGTAAGAGCTGCCCTTATACTTGAGGTCATGCAAAGCTGGCTGCATTACTGTCCTTAATGTTATGTTATCATGCATGTTTGAGCCAAAATGTCTCTTCCTGTGCTCCGTAACCTGGGCAGAGGATTGATTTTTCATTATTTTTAAATATCCATAGTGGGACAGGGGAGAAAAAATTCCAAATTACAATACTGAGAAATTAAATAGATGTTTACAAAGCTACTTTGCCTGTTTCTTTCTGAAATGATTATGAGATGATAATCATAAAATGATTTGGAGAATAGATAATAGAAGCCTCTTGAGATTGTTCGTATAACATGAGAGTATTTTATAATGCCATAAATAGCAAGCCAACTAAGCTCTTATAAACTTATTTTATTAATGCACATTGATTTATAATTATAATTATTAAGCCCAAGAATACAGACAAATGCTTGTTTGGAAGCAGGTAAACAATGAAAGAAGTAGCTCTTATCCGCAATGGGCAAAAGCAGGCAAGAGGGAGGGAACTCTCTGCTCCCGAGTGTGCCAGCCCCAAGGCTGAATATCCCCTGGTTAATGCTGTGATAGACTGTGCCAAACACTGCTTCTTCCTCTTTACCTCTCTTCGAAAATGAAGGTTAACAATGTGAGACAATATCTCTTTTGAAAAAAATATTAGGTGCCTGGATCTCAGTTCCCCCTTTTATGGGCACTAGTGGGAATTTTTGCACTGTACATGTGCAAGATGACCTCGGTTTGGTAAGACACACAGGAAGAGCTCTCCTTTATTGATCCAAGCTCTGGCAGTAAACTAAACTCTAACACTCCCAGCCCTTTAGTAGTGTCTTTGATGCCAGCATATGAATGCAGAAGTAAACAAAAAGGGACCATGTTAGTTTCAATAACCAGCACAGAAATACTGGTACATGGTATTTTCTAAATTTTAAAAAAACCAAACAACCAAAAAACCCCACAAAACAAAAAAAAAACCAACCTAAAAAATACCTTTAGAAACCGATCTTTCTTTTCCTTAAGTCTTTTAAGGCAGAACTAAACCTGTTTGAGACTAGGTGACTATATTCTCCTAAAGGCAAGAAAAGTCTAACACAAACATTATATGAATGATATATTATTTTTACTGAGTTCCAGTACTGAAATTCTTTCATGAGCAAGCTTATTCTTAGGGAGCATCATTGGAACAAGGTACTGGGTTTATTGTGTATTATGTTTCAACCAGTTTAGGAAATTCTGTCTTTCTGTAACAGCCTCTTGCAGTTTTGAGTGTGCAGTCCTCACTTTTATGGGGCTTCTAATGTAGTTAGTGAGTCTTAGGTCCCCTTCTTGCAACTGCGAACCCATCTCTGTGTGTTCCTCTGATGTGCATGAGCCCTATTGACAAGCATGTGTGCATGTCAGAAAGACAGTAACTTCATTTCTCAAAGGGTAGGCATACATCTTTCTTTAAATATATGAGTCTTCCCAAAGCTTTTCAAAATCACGCCTTGATTTTACCTAATTCAGTGGCTTGCAGTCTGCACCCTTAAATCTCAGATTTGTATTTTTAGATTAATTGCAGGAAAGGAAGATCCTGACCATGAGTGGCAGTCAGCTTTCTGATACACAGAGAAGTTCACTCTAGAACTCCGTGGTGTTTTCATATGAATAAAACAGGCATTTTGAAGTAAGGAGCTTGGATGGAAAATGTTAATCCAGCCAGATTCTGGTGTCTGATTTAAGGCTGTATGAAACTTATGAAGGTCTTTTGGCTGTAAATGTAGTCCCAGCCAAAGAGTCAAGAAGTGCATTTTATTATATATCCAAGGCTTTCTACTTTAAAGGTAGCTGAGTGTGTGCCATGAATCCCACTACTGAGGTATAGCTTTCATAGTATCTACAGTATTGTTTGTTATTCCTTAAGTCATAGAATATCTACTGATGCAATGCTGTATTTTTCTTCAGACAGATACAACCAAGTCATAAAATTCAGATTTTATTTTTCATTACAGCTGCAAATTAGTGCCATGTATATGTATAATATTTTCTGTAAGCAGGTGTGGGATTAAAATAGTTCTTGCAGCTAACTTGCTTGTTTACCATTTCCCAGCTAAGTATTAATATTCTTATCATTATTGCTGAAAAATGAGTATCCTCTGTAGTTTCGTGACCTCTTGTATTTTAGTATTCTAACACACTTAGGGGGTTCCCTGTTTAAGTAAATTCATGTTTGGATCAGAAAACACAAACCCTAGCAGATTTGCATTTTACCATCCACACACTTGATAATTTTTATGAAAAGACCAAGCAGCAAAAGGCAAAGCCTCGAGGTCTCCCCTCACATTTTAGCGAAGATTTAACAGCAGGATGACATAGTGAATAAGGGCCTGCTTCTGTGATTTTCTCAGTACCTCCTATGATTTACCCTTGGTGCCAATAAGGGCAGGCAGTATTTTGCAGAGGATATGCATCCTGTGGTACGAGCAGGTCCTAGGAGTTTTACAAAACATGCTGCGAAGCAGCAGCAGAAGTTGTAATCTAAAAAACCCCACACTTTTCAAATTAAAAGGAACAAATAGGGTTTATATTGTGGCCTTTTTTTGGCGTGTGGTTTTTTTTATTTTTTTAAATTACAATAGCTGGTCTACGCGCTACTTAGCCGTAATTAACAATACCAAGTAAGTCACTGAGCCACCGCTGAAGAGCCGGGGACCCAGCCGTGGCCATGCTACATGCACTCCAGAGCACGCTCCCGTCAGAAAAAAACGTTCCACCGCAGGCGCTGGATGGGAACTTGCCGTGCTCCTGCAGCGGGAGGGAAAACACTGTCCGATAGAGCCTGTCGTGCTCCTCTCCTTCACCTGTAACCTCGCACGTTCTTTCCCCTACATTGTCCGTGCCTGTATTCTGCACCAAGGAGTATGTAGACGCCGAGATGGAACTATTAAAATGAAACAGTATTTGAGCTTTTCAAGCACGAACTAACAACTGATGAAAACACTTTTTCTGTTCATTTCCTTTAATGCTCTCCACAACCCACTCAAACTAAAATAATCGTATAAAAATCTAACATTTCCTTTTGAACAAGGAGGTGATTTTCCTCTTTCTTCTCTCTCCTTTCACACAGATGATTTTAAACATCTAGGGCTAGACAGCTCTGATGAAAGCTGTTTCTCAAATGTTTGTGTGGCACTGATTTTACATTACTAGATCTCTTATCCTCTAACCTTGTATCTCTTTTTTCAGCCTGTCTAGGGGGACAGTTGCTGGATTAAAAAGGTGCATTTAGTGGGCCAAATTCTTTCCTCTCTTACACCCATGCTATGTCAAGAGCCTTCATGAGTTTGTACCTGTGTTAGCAAATGTAGACTTGGATTTTGCCTTTTTCTGTTTTACTTTATGCGTTTATTTTTGTCAAAGCATATTGTGTTTACTCACAGGTGTTAGTTATCGTAGCAGTAATTTTTCTTCTTCATTGGTTTTGGTAGCTCTAGGAACATTTGCTTGTACACGGACAGCTTGCTCCTGTTGTTTCTCCTGCTCCTTTCCAGATACTAAAGTCACATGAGAAAACAAATCACAGCATGTTTTTGTGGTACTACTTTTTGGTTAGCGATTGATGTACTTTCCACAGGTGTTCTATATGATGAAAAATGTGACTAAACTGAAAGATGAGAGGTCATACATCCACAGGGGATAATGATTTCTGGCCGTAATGCTAACAATGCTGCTAGTTAGCTGGGACACAGTAAATAACCATGTAAGTTAGGACGACTCTATGTCTGTATAGATGTCTGTTCAGGATTGGTATTTGTCTCCTTATTAAGACACGGCTGCACTATTAAAATGTTCTCCCTGGTATTTGATTATACTGTCCATAAACCTCTGAGAAACATCACCTGCAGTGAAGTCGAAGAAAAACAAAGATGGAATTAAAGAAAGCCCCATCTCGTTTAGCAATTCTTGCCTGGCTCCAACATTCTGCATGTTATTTCTCTACAGAAAGGCTCACATATCCATCTAACCAAGAAAAGATCCACTTCCTCGGATAAGCGCGTACATGTGCTGTGAGTTTCTTACGTTCAGGCAAAGACGACTCTGGTTTGATTCAGAACCTTTCACCTGCCTAACTAAGCTCTGACTACATAATCAATGGGGAAGTGAGACCTTCTTAGACTGAATTAATTTCCAGGTTTATCTTTGCTGTTATCGATGCATATTTTGTCATTAATATATAACAGTGTTTAAAATGAAATAAAATGCATGAAATGATAGCCAAGACATTTTTGGTAAGCATTATAGCGTTTTAATGTTAATCTGAAGCAATTAAAGGCCAGATCTCAAACAGATGAAAGCACTCTATGTCTCCAGTGTTAGGAGACAAGTTAGTTGAAAATTATTTCTGAAGAAACCACAAGCTATTGATTGTGTTATTTGTGAGCATGGTTATTATAAGCAACTTAAATGCTATTCCGTTTTCTTGTCCTTAAAGCAAACACACAAACGAAAACACAGACAATGTGCAGGAACTTGCTCCTGCTTTCACTTAACGATGGTGTTTCATTGCAGCCTTTTTGTGGTTAGAATAACAGAGTTGGGCATGTAAAATACAAGCTATGAAAGGGCATGTCTTTTGAAAAAGAAAACAAAACCTTGTAAATAGAAGACAGTACTAAAAATTAAAATGATAAATTAAAAAATAATGTGATTGAACTTTTTCTGGAAATGCAGTGAAATTTACTGTTATTCTTTAGGCTGAAGCACTATGAACAGTGACTTCATTTGGGGAAAGAAATGCTAGGAATTTTATTCCTCCCCATTTCCATTAGTTTGCTGGCATCTTCTGTTGATGTTTTTCTCCATTTTTTTCCATTATTATTTGCTAAATATATTATGACATTTTATTTACCTTGGTCGAGAGCTTTGAGACCTCTGTGTGGCTTCGTCATTCTAGCAATTTCACAAATAAATCACTGATCATTGTGCAGAAATATCACAGTTTACATGAAGACAGCATTATTTTTATGGTAGAAGAAGCAGGTTTATACTGGATAGTTGGATTACTACATCTGTAGGTATGCATACAGAGTACACCCACTCGTATTTTTCTTTTTAATTAGCACTTAGTTTTTATTAAAGCAGTGAGTTACAGGGAGATTTTGGACATACAGTGGTGGAATCTACATTCTTTGACAAGACATTGCATTTTATGGACATACGTTATTTCTGCCTGTGTAAAATAAGGATACGTTGTTGGTCTTTTGTTAATTTCCAGATAATTAAACATTATTATCTATTTACCAATGAATAGATGTGATCTGTTTACAATATCAAAGATGTATATAAAGCACCCAGCTATAGCTGAAGCTCTAATTAAAATACATCATTGTTTGTCATGGTTTTAAGGCGAAAATTAAAAAGCGTTGCCAAATTAATCTTCAATCAAGAGTTCATTAATTAGCTAACCTTCTGTAAATGGGCTGCAGTTTGATGACAGCTCACTAAAGGACCATTTAAATGAATTCCTGATTGTATCAATCAGACAGGGGAAAAGAATTAGATTTGCGGCTCTTTTGCAGTAGTTCGTGCAAACATTTTCCCAACATTTAATGCACACAATGGATGTTAAACTATTTTAAAGTGATGAATCCTTTTTATTACTGTCCCAAACTCTGTTACTTCTTGCTGTATATCAAGGGGAGATGTATAACGCTGCCAAGGTTTCATGATCCTGAACAGAATATTGCAGAGGAATATGCTTTATAACATAGTAATAAGCAGTTGCTTGAAATAACATCATAACTTTCCATGAGAAAAACGTTTTGAACAAATTATTGATTATATAATAGTCTTTAGTAAAATTTACTTTGCTTCTGTCATGAATTTTAAAATATGAAGGCTTAAGTGGTCAGGTACTTCAGTCGCTTTTGTGCTGGCAACATAAAATTTCTGGACCTCTAGACTATCTGGAAATGTCTGCCATGAAAGTGACAAATTAAAGATGTTAGCGCTAGATTAGGGTATATTTCTGTGTTACTTTGGTGTACGTAATACCTATCTAGAGCCATCACAAGGCTTAAAAAGCAAGTTTAGAATAGGTTATAGAGGTTAATACATGATTTGGCAACTCCTTTTGTGATAAATAGGTGGGATTGGGATTTTGGGGAGCGTTTATTTAGTCTGTATGTATGCCTTTTGTGGTTCTGTGTGAACATGTGTTTTATGAAAAGTACGGTCAAAATAACAGTCTCTGTTTACTCTTGCCAAAAGTTCTCCTTCTAAACTTTGTATAAACACACATTTAGTTAACATTTGTGTTGGTTATCTTCTTCGTGAAATAACACGGTTTGAATTTTACTTGGGGTGGGTGCAGTTATTTAGTCAGTAGATTCATATGCTCAAACCCCTTTGAAACAAAGGCGTTAATTAAGGCCAAGAAAGATTGTGTGTCAAAGCACTAAGTGACATATTGCATACTGTGACACCTCAAATGTCCACAAATTGAATGGCCACGGTCGTCTTTTTTCTCTTCCATATAAGTATTTCCATTTGCTTTGTATTGTGTATACTGATACTATTAACCAGTTATCTGTAATTGATGCATGAATCTAAGTTATTGTAAAATGTCTGCCCATCTTGTTTATGTAAGTGATAGAAGTATGTTAAAATACAACTTAAGTTGAATTTATATTTTTTTCTGACCAGTATAGCATTGTACATTTTTGTTATCATCTGCCATCAGACAATAACCTTGTCCAGCACTGCTACATCTGTTAAGTCTATCCTGCCAATTAAACCACAGAGCTGGCATTGGTTTTTTTCTTAGTCAAGGTGTTTATATCAACATTTCGTACAGATACGGTAATCCAGTGTGAAGGGAAATCAGGTTTTTTTCCTCTGTGCTGATTTGCATATGCATGTCAAATCCGGCTATGCCATTTTTTTGTGGTATTGAGGAAAACAAAATGACCTTTACTCAAGTTCTTAATAGTGGAAGGTTCTTATGTTCTGAATTTTCAGGTGGTGGGGGGAAGAGCCTGAAAGAGCGAGCGTTTGCTGATTACGCCACTGATGCTCGCAACAGTCTGATACAGTCTAATACACTAAAACTCTCTATGCCTTCCTGTTATAATTGCATCTCTGCTCAAGGCTACTATAGTTAGGCTACATTAAATCTCATTGTCAGTCAGGCTGCATAAGGCTCAGGAAGCTCACGGGCTGGAGCTGGGCGATGTGATCTTCCTCAAGAGCAACTTCTCTCACTGCTACTTGCCTGTCTTCTCACAGGCTGCTACATTACTGTGTACATAATGGACACCCCTTACATAAATTATGTAACTTGATTTCTCCCCCTGTCTGACAGACACGATTTGCTTAAAAATAAATACGAGCCTGGTAATCTAGGTTGCCCGTTCTCTTTTTAGCTAACTGCACATGTTATTTATCGTATGGAACAGAAAAGAAAAGGCAAAAAGTCACTAATTCAGTCATCAACCAACATACAGCGCACATGGAGGACATGGGTCATGTACACTTAACATGTGTGATAAAATATAGGAGCTTTCAGCAGGGCTTCTATCAAAATAATTATCTAAGCAATTATCTGTGCTATTCAGCTAACTTTTGCATGCGATGGTGTTTCTGTGCTTTTGTGTTCGTCAACCTTACTGCTTTGAGTTCTCTTAGGAACTATTAGACTGACAGTTTTCAAATTGTGCAGAAAAGACAAAGAAAGAGAAAAGGGCTTTTTATAGAAAATTGTGCCTTTATTACAGGTAGTTAATAAGTATTAATATTGTAAAAAAAAAAATCAATGGGTTAAATGCAGTTGTATGATTTTAACTGGTGCGTAGCTTTCCATCCTGTGTGGCTTGACTGCATTTTCAGGAGGTCGTCTGTAAGAGTCTCAACACTGCAGTTCTTTTCCTGCCAACTGCAACACTATGTATGAATAGCGAAAGGACAAGCAAACCCCGATGTGCCACGCTCGCGTGAATTTTGCAAGCGGTGCTCTCGATGCTGTAGATTGATACAATCAGGAACATAAACAAACTCTCTTTGAAGGGTGCACTTCAGGGTTATTTTTTCATTCAACTCTATAGTAATAATAATAATTTTTAATGTGGCTTGTTGGCTTCTGATGTGTATCAAATTAGATATGTTTTAATTCTTGGCTCTTCAAAGGATACTTACATATGCCGATGAACTGGCACTGCCTAGGCTTCAGGCAATAGTATCCATTGAATTTTATGTAAAGACAGAAGAGTGCGTACTAATGACTGTATATTTTAAAAAGACAAAAACTGTTTTATTTTGTGCGAGGATTTGTGGTGTTCTCGATCTTCTTACATGAAGCCATTTTCATTTTAAGAATGTGGGCTTTGTCTAGCGACAACCTTTATGTAATGCAAAGGAAAACCTTGCAAGGAGTAATACAGTCTTTTATTAAAAAGTTTGCTGTGCATCATGGGTGGGGAGAGAAGGACACTTCATAGGTGGGAAACTCCACTAATACATCTTATTTAGTGGTTGCAGCCTCCTTCCTAGTTACTGGCAAAGCCTTGAGAAAAGTAAACCATGTGCTTTTGTACTGTCATATTTGATTTGGACTATATTCTCACTGTTGTTTGAAGCTAACATGAAACGCAGTGTCTGCATGACCCATTTTAGCAGCCCATTATCATAATTTCACTGTCGTATGGCCACTGAGTTAATGTACTTACAAATGACAGAGAAAGTGTGTTACATGACCTTAGGGTTTTCAAAAATTAAATGACGTAGGAGGTCGTATTGCAAAGAATTGTTAAAGAGTAGGGGTTTGGAGGGTTGGCTTTTCATTGGTTTTTTTCCTCTCACCTTTAAGTGTCATAGCTTGCAACAACAAGAAGGTACATTTATTCCTGATAGACAAAAATCCTACAAGTTTAAGCTTTTTCAAGGTCTGGATTTTAGCCATTAACTTAATATTTTTGGGTAACGTGAAAGTCCAAATGCAATCTCTTTCAATTATTTTAATGATTTTTTCATCGTAATTTATCCATGTTCCTGGTGTAATTAAGTTAAATTGTCTTTTATGTTTATGTATTTGGCTGGGTATGGATTTTTGTTTGCTTGTTTCTTTGTTTTGGTGGTCTTGAAAGCAATTCTTTTGAATGAAAGCAGCAAAGCAAGTATGTTTCCTGGATTTGCTACAATGGGGCTGTCTTCTGGTTGATCACGTGATAGTGCTGGGAATAATTTTGGTTTGAAGAATAATCTTTTTTAAGAAATGGCTTTCTTAATTTGAGTTTAAACCAGATCTGAATGCAAGTGACATTGGCATTTTATCAGTGCACAGTGTCCCCATACTTCCCAAATTTTATGGTGTCATGAACTTACATTGCTAAAACCCACCATAGTGAGTGATTGATGTTTCTTTCATCACAGAAGGGGTTACATTGAGGGTAAACCACAATGGCTATGATATATATCCAGTAAATGAGGAAACGGCAGGAGAAACCACAAACATGTAGTCCAAGTAGCATATCCTCACCTTTTCCTCATAAAGTTAGGTATTGAAACCAACTGGCTTATCTTTCTTTTACCCTTGTGATGTTGGAAATCCTGTAGCATTCTGCTTGAAAGGCCTCTCCACAGCTCTCCTGCTTGAACTAGGGTTTGTACAAACACACACGTATATTTCCTTTTCCATAGAAACAAAAGTCTGGCTTGTTGCAAAGAAACCCAACCAACCAATCAACCAGCCAACAGCCTCCAACCTTTGTTGTGATTCTCTGGAAGTGAAACTATGTGACAAGGAGAAAGAATCCCATTATTTTATTTAAGGACTTACTTGGCCCTGCTGGAAATATAAAGTGGGAAAAGGACCCACCAAAGCTCGCTTTCCTCTACCACCCACAGGCCAAGTGATTTGTGACTCTTGAGTTGTGTTTGTTTGTGGGGGCTTGCGTAGGGACCCCGTGGTAGGTTGCAGTGCTGTCGTGTGATTCGGTAGAGGAGCTGTGTGAGTGTTACTTTGACTTGGAAACCTTGGTCTTCCAGGCAGAAGCCACCTTTATGTAAGTGGAAATTTTGTCTGTACAAGGACTGGAAGATGAATCAATATTCTTTGCTGAACCAGTGTTAGAAGCCTTCCAGCCTTTGACCCTACTGACACAAACGTTTTTACTTAAAATTGCTAATTTTGGAGAATGCTCTTGAATGTTATCTTGAAAGGCTAATGCACCTTGAAGATAAACTGTGATTGCCATGTGTGTCTAGAAATTACTGCCTTAAATAAATTTTTTGGAGCTCAAGACAGTTGTCTAAAATATTATTTTCTGATTTTCTATCTATATGATTTCATAGAAAAGCTAAATAGTAATGTAACAATAGCAAAAACAATAATACCAGAATTTATTTGCTGAATTTAACATTGTAAAATTGCTTTGTTGCTTGGTTTTCTCTGGCACTAAGGGACTGCTCTCATTTTACACCCAGGCAATCCCATTGATTTCAAATACAATCTAAAGGGGTTGTCTGCCTGTAATAGAGGGCAGAATTTGACTTTCATTGCTGGGTGTAAATGGCGGCAGAATTTAAGGTCTCAGTCCCGCAGGAAACCCGTAAGCGCAGCTCTGTTCATTAAAGAACTTAGCCATGCTTTTAACCTTAAATAAGATTCCTCTGCTCATGCGTATGGTTTGCAGGGCACTTAGGCACGCGCTTAAGTGTCATTAACGTTGGTGTGCCTGAGCACTTTGAGGCAGGACCCACGCACCGCTTCAGGGATAGGTGCAAGTTTGCCAACTTCAAAGGCGGGAGCCGTGTGGTGGGTATACCTGACCTGAGCGTGGTGGGACCTCCAAGTGCCCCATCCCTGCCAGACTGTCCTCCTTCAGCAGTCGGTGGGGCACACTTGTGCTGCTTTCTGTTCCCACGCATCGCTTGCTCTTCTAGGGCCTCAGTTTCTGAAAATCCCGTTGCTGCTGCTTTAGTGACTGCTATGAATTCAGGTGGTGTTTGGTTGCTCTCGCTTTACATTTTTGTGTATGTTACTATCCTTGCTGTGACTGTGCTTTGTAAAAATAAAGCACAAGGTCTGGTAGTGTTTCTAAATTCTAGTGAATGTACATAATTCTGGTGTACAGGTCTTCATGGGTCATTTGCTGAGAGCCCTGAATGGCTCTCGATATGCACATGGTCTTGTGGAGCCTGTGCCTCAGGTCTGCGGTTGTTCTCAGGCAGAGTGCTGACAAGATGAGGGATCACCACTCTGCTGTACATGAGCAGATCAGCGTAATACCTTGTGAACAAAACAACTGGAATAGAGCATCCAGGCACTTGGCTAATTGGAGGCTCATTAAAAAATATGGAGATAGATGGTTTCTTCTCAAGTCGCCCTGAAGTAAAGAAAGGGAGGAGGAAAAAAATACATCTCCAAAAGACTGCAGAGGTATTACCATCCAATGATTCCAGTCCAGATA
>VWZZ01000399.1:674389-742157 GCA_013399095.1 Psophia crepitans
TGGAGTGCAGTTTGTGCAAGGTGACAGTGTGGGCTGTGAAAACTTGTGCAGCTGCTGTCTCCTGTTGGCTGGGTAAATATTAGAAGCTGTGGAAGTACATCTGTTGAAGAATGGTGAACGTTCACGTCGTGCCACTATTGTTTAGTCCCAGAGCAGGCCCTGATCTAGTAAAGAATTTGAGACTTAAGTCCATCCCTGTTTGTTGAAACTGTGAAATATGTATTTCAGTGAAAATTATTTCAGTATTCAATTACCTGACTGAGTTGTGGCCTTCAATGCTTTGGTGGTTCTTCTGCATAAATTTATTTATTTGGAGGATTTAAAATCAGGTCTTGAAGAGTTTACTGCATTTAGTTTTGTAGACTGTTACAAACAAATTCAATCGTTGCTTCTTGTCCTTTTCAAAATCATGCGTTCGGTGCTGAATCCCTTTTGGAATGGAAAAGAATACCTCCGTAGAGACAGATTCCTTCAAAAGCACCAGTCCGAGGTTACGGAAAGGTTTTCTGTGAAAGCATTTATATTTTTAACCACAGCCTTACATTTTAGATCTCTGTCTGCTTTTTCAAACAATGGACGCGTATTTATACTGTAAATATTCTCACTGAAGCAAACACAATGCGCCGTGCTACTCACATGTACAATATATAGCGTCTCATGTCCACTCAGATTAGAATGCACAGCTTTTAACACTGCTCGGAGATGACAGTGTATCTATGGGGAAGCATTGGCATCCAGAAGGCACATTTTATAGGCAAAAAATATTAGCAAGGCTTAATAAGAAGACTAGAAATATGAACCGCTCCCCTTAATTTTTAGTTGTCTGGAATTTGAAGCTTTTTTCTTCTTTTCCAGTGTACATTTGCCTGAATCCGTGCATGCACAAATGAGAAGGAAAAGAAAAGCTGGCATTAGGTTCTGTAATTTCTTCCACTTTGGGTATAGTTTTTGTTGCGGAGAGTCACTGCTTATATGTGCTCTTGCTATTTCTGTGTGGTTTCAGGACACGTGTAAACCAGCAGAGTCTGTGCAGATGCAGGAATATCTGGAGAAGATTGCCGAGTTTCTCGGTCACAGAAAGATACACTGTCTGTCTGTCTGTCTGTTGAGAGACCTATTATCATTTAGGGGGAGAATCTGAACATCTCACGCTTTTATTTGATGTAGAATAATATTACTTGTCTCTGCAAGTAATTATAATAGGAACATTTTTGCTGTGTTTAAAATTCTGCAGCTTACCTATTTGTCAGACTTCTGTGAGAATTTCAGTAAAACATACATGGTTTTAGAAATCAACCTTCTTCATTTTGCATGCTGCTGAATTATCTCTAATAGAAACCTTTTCAGTTAGCGAATTGCACTGACCTTGCAAAATACCATATGTTGAGTGTGCTGCTATTCATCTTATAAACATTAATAGTCTTGAATGAAAAGGTATTGTGTGTATCCGATGGTAACTAAAGGAGTTAAATAAAATCTTGCTGATTGCTGTGATATAAATTAAACATTTCAGGTAAATTGCTCTCTTTTGGTTAAGAAGCATTATTTGTGTTATTTCAGGTAACAACTGTACAGATATGTAGATGTAAGCAACGTAAATTAATTTTTTTCAGAATCTGGTTTAAATTCTGAAATCAGAAAATCAGAGTCCTGGCCCAATCGTACGTTCTTAACTCTCATACTGCAGTATATATTGGTAAGGGAGTGAACTCAGTTGTGTAGTAGTCTCGGCAGAACCCAAGACTAAGAAAGTAAGTGAAAGATGGATATTTCACCCTAACACTCAGTTTCTTTGCTTTGACAGTGTAACACTGACCTTTCATGTAGTTTTAACGTTTCTTGTGTGGTTTAGCTCCTTTTATTTTTACAGTAAAGTGCAAAAGTACGGGAATAGAGAAAACACGCCGTCATAAATAAACAAAGGAAAATAAAAGATAGGGCAGTGGCTCAAGTAGAGTTTCTACTGAAGCACATATTTAGATGGGTATAAATAGCAATTGTAAAAATATACATTTATTCAATTGAGAGTTAAGTAGAGAGATGTAAGCAGATAATGCATGTGGATTTTTGCAACATTCAGCATCTTGCAACAGTTTCTTACATCTATTTATTTAAAATATTGGGATGAGAAAATTAGCATAGTTCCACGGAGGTTAGTAAGAAGGTAGCTGTTCATAAAAGCTCAGAATGTGGGTCCCCTCAGTTTTCAACTTCTACTTGGTGACTGTCTGCTGATCATTACTAAGTTTATAAGGCTTTTTGAAAATAAAAATGCCGGATGGTAACGGCCCATTTTTATGCATTTTAGGCCTCAGAGTTGTTGTATTTTTTATTTAAAAGTAATTTCAGAATCACTAACCATATTCTTCTATAACTGTTCTTTACTTTTCTGAAACATAAAAATGTCTTGTCTTTTGCTGTTAGAAATGACTGAAAATGGGTGTGTTTAATGAGAGTGCTAAGAGATCTTTGACTGTAGCTGTAGGCGAGAATTCTACTTGCGTACCTAGAATTCACAACTGCAGCGGTACTACTGTGCTCAAATACCTGCAGAGTGTTTCAACAGCAGCATTACTGCAACACTGGGAAGCTCACTGACGTCTAAGTTCTTTTACTATTTCTGTATTTTATTCTTCGTTTTATGGATTAAATGCATTTTTAAGAATATTTTTTTTTCTGGATTTATAATGCTTTTATGGCATCTTCCTGGCTTTGGCTCCAGGATGATTTCTGTAGTGATTTTGTGCTTGGTACTCACCAGTTCACCAGTCCTTTTAAATATATTAGTAGACACCTGAGGTTGAGGCATTCTGTAACAAATCGGGTCCTGCTTAACATTTAAAAAAAAAAAACAAAACCAAATTTTCTTCTGAAAAAATTTGACAGAGGGCAGGTGAAAGATGCAGTGGGCACCTTCAGGTTCAGCACTACCCCAGTACTAGCTCAGCCACTTTTCTACTTTATCTCAAAGGATCAGTCTGAAGTAGTTAGGGACTGCATTAAGACTGAATTGCAAAGGTGAATTCCAAATGCAGTACTGACCATAATGTTGTTACTTTTCTAAAAAAAAAATAAGGGGGGAGGGGGAAGTTGTTTGAAAGACTGTTGATTTTACAGTGAGAGAAAATTCTTTTTATTTTTCAGAAGTTTCAGAATGTATTAGCAACCGTGTACAAAAAGCTCAACTTTACTTATGCTCCCCCCAACTGAAGAAGACCTGAGCTCTGTTAACATGATAATATGTATTTTCTTCATATCACATAGGAGCAGAAGTGCCTCGTTTTCTGGCTTTCTTTCAGTATTGTGCCATGGAGGGGCATAGCCTGCGTTTCAGCATCACTTGCTGCACAGTTTGCCTGACAAGGAGGCTTTTTTTTTTTTTTTTTGGTTACTGAAAATTGTTCACAGTCCATGTTTGCTACCTTGACATTCTTATAAATGATCTACATTCCATTATCATTGTGAGTTTTTTAAGCTTCTTTTACAAAACTGGAGGGAAATGTGTACAAGTATGTTTTCTGCTTTGCAATAAAAGTGTACATTTATCACTTAGGTACATGTAAGCCACTTCTGTGAATTGGGCCCTTGGAGTAAATGTGTTTTGATGTAATGGCCATCTGCTCATGAATATCACATTTGCTAGTTTAAAAAATAGTTTGATATAGATAAACACATAGTTTGATAAGATTGTATAGTTTTACCAGGTGGCAATACAATAGCAAAGTTCTATATTTACCAGAAGCCAGTAATCAAGCTGGGATGGAGGTCTCAATTTTTTTGTTTCTCGCTTTTAAAAATTAATCTCTAACATTTACTTTTAGTTGCTCGCTGCTGTTTTCAAAATGATAAACGCAGGACCCGCATCAGATCGTAACAGGAGGCAAAGTATATCCTAGCCATTTCACAAAACAAAAATAGTTTTGCTTCTCTTTTCACCATGTAAAAACGAAAGCTGTTCTTCTCTCAGATGGACCCAAGTCCGGGCAGCCACCAGGAGACCCTGGAACAGCTGATCAGACACGCTTGGCCCATATAGCTCCCTTAGAGGCCGGTCTCAGCGGGGCAGCAGTGGGCCCTGAAGCTGTGGCTACAGCCAGCTTGCCAGAAAAGGCAGCCCTGACGGGATGGAGTTGGTCAGGCCAGTGGTTCGGAGTGCCTAGGTCTGAGGGGTGCAGGTCAGCTGCAACGCGTTGCCTGTACGTAGTGCGGTAAATATAGCTCAGTGCCAGGACATTTTTAAAGTTCATAAAGACTGGTTTAGTAGGCTGTTTGCTCGATTTTGGTTTTGATATTATGGTATCTGCTGTGATCCTGGCACATATTTTACTCTGCTGAAGTCTAAGTTTATTCTTAGATAGCACTGATATCAAACTGTAACCAGGAAAGGGTATGTGGATTTATAGGTGGAGAGTGTGAGTGACGGTGAGTTTGGTTTCTGGATGTATCTTCAAAATTTGCGTTTATGGTTACCGCTTTTAGTACAGAAGACAGCAATGATGTAAATTGTGCGTGTTCAATAACTTTGTCTTGTTCCCCCCCCCCTCCCCTCCTGTATTTTAGCATATGTTCCTGAAGAGGAATTGAAAGCAGCAGAAATAGATGAAGACAGCGTGGAAGATGATGGGCTGTCTCTGGACATCCAGGAGAACGAGTTTTTGTGCAATGAAGAAGCGGAGATCAAAGAGGCTCAAAGCTACCAGAACTCCCCAGTCAGCACTGCAACTAATCAGGATGCAGGCTATGGTTCGCCGTTTAGTGAAAACAGCGATCAGCTGGCCCATTTCAAAGGCACTTCCTCTAAAGAAGAGAAAGAGGATCCTCAGTGCACAGACAATGTTTCCTATCCACAGGACAGCTTGGCACAAATAAAAGCTGTGTATGCAAATTTGCTTTCAGAGACTTGCTGGTCCAGTTTAGCTTTGGACTTAAAGAAATCCAATCCAACCACCAGCAACAACGGAGTCAGCCAGAGTGAAAACACCGCCAGTACTGACACCAATGCCAATTCCCAGAGTACCAATACTACCAGTACCAACACTAGTACCAGTACAACTACTAGTAATACTAGTAACAGTAATAGTAACAGTGGTGGCTCAGGTTATGACTGGCACCAGGCTGCATTAGCTAAAACTTTGCAGCAGACCTCATCGTACGGACTTCTCCCAGAGCCTAGTCTTTTCAGCACAGTACAGCTTTACCGGCAAAACAATAAACTTTATGGGTCTGTGTTCACCGGTGCTAGCAAGTTCCGATGCAAAGACTGCAGTGCAGCCTATGACACGCTGGTGGAGCTAACAGTGCACATGAATGAAACTGGACATTACCGTGATGACAACAGAGATAAAGAAGCTGATAAGACCAAACGGTGGTCAAAGCCTAGAAAACGATCACTTATGGAAATGGAAGGCAAAGAGGATGCCCAAAAAGTGCTGAAGTGCATGTACTGTGGGCATTCGTTTGAGTCTTTGCAGGACCTCAGTGTCCATATGATAAAAACAAAGCATTACCAGAAAGTGCCTCTGAAGGAGCCAGTACCAGCCATCACTAAATTGGTCCCTTCTACCAAAAAACGAGCACTTCAGGACTTAGCTTCACCTTGTTCACCTGAGCCCACAGGGATCACTGCAGAAGCTTCACTGGGTGAGTCTGCAAAGGATCAGAAAACTGCCAACCCCTACGTGACTCCAAACAACCGCTATGGCTATCAAAATGGTGCTAGCTACACTTGGCAGTTTGAGGCACGCAAAGCCCAAATACTGAAATGCATGGAATGTGGCAGTTCGCATGACACTTTGCAGCAGCTCACTGCTCACATGATGGTCACTGGTCATTTCTTGAAGGTGACCAATTCTGCTTCCAAAAAAGGCAAGCAACTAGTACTGGACCCTGTGGTGGAGGAGAAGATACAGTCTATACCTCTTCCGCCCACCACCCACACAAGGCTACCGGCCTCCAACATTAAAAAGCAGCCCGATTCCCCAGCAGGCTCCACAAACTCGGAGGAAAAGAAAGACCTAGAGAAGGAAAAGGTGGTGGTCAGTGAAACAGAGAAAAAGATTAAAGAAGAGAATGAGGACTCTACAGAGAAATTTGAGCCAACAACTTTGTATCAGTACCTCAGAGAGGAGGATCTAGATGATAGTCCTAAAGGCGGAATAGACATATTGAAATCCCTGGAGAACACAGTGACAACAGCTATCAGCAAAGCTCAGAATGGAGCACCTTCCTGGGGAGGATATCCCAGTATTCACGCAGCCTACCAGCTCCCAGGAACAGTCAAACCCCTTCAGCCCGCGGTGCAGAGCGTGCAAATGCAGCCGTCGTATGCCAGCAGTGTAAAGTCACTGTCGTCAGAACACAACGCGCTCATCCACTCCCCAGGCAATCTCACACCCCCACCTCACAAGAGCAATGTATCGGCTATGGAGGAGCTGGTGGAGAAAGTTACAGGTAAAATCAATGTGAAGAAGGAAGAGAAGCCTTTGGAGAAAGAGAAGAGTTCTCCAGTCAAACCCCTGTCACCTGCTGCTAAAGAAAACAAGGACTTCCCAAAAGCAGAAGAAATAAATAACAAACAGCAGCAGAAGAAGGGCTCTGAGACGGAAATTCAGAAGGTCAAAAAGGATAGTCCAGCAGAAGCACATACACCAAATGGTACAGAGCCACTTAAAACAAAGGTCGCAAACGGCTGTAACAATCTAGGAATCATCACAGATCATTCGCCCGAGCCATCCTTCATTAATCCGTTGAGCGCTTTACAGTCCATTATGAATACCCACTTAGGCAAAATTTCTAAGCCGGTAAGCCCCTCTCTGGACCCTTTGGCCATGCTGTACAAAATTAGCAACAGCATGTTGGACAAACCCATTTACCCAACCACTCCGGTCAAGCAGGCTGATGCTATTGACCGGTATTACTATGAGAACAGTGATCAACCTATTGATTTAACCAAGTCCAAAACCAAACCTCTTGTTTCCAGTGTGGCTGACTCTGCCTCGTCCCCGCTAAGGGAGAGTGCCCTGCTGGATATTTCCGATATGGTGAAGAACCTCACAGGGCGTTTGACGCCCAAGTCGTCAACTCCGTCTACCGTGTCAGAGAAGTCTGATGCTGACGGCAGCAGTTTTGAGGAAGCTCTGGATGAACTGTCACCAGTACACAAGAGAAAGGGCAGACAGTCCAACTGGAACCCTCAGCATCTTCTGATCCTTCAAGCCCAGTTTGCTTCCAGCTTGAGGGAGACCCCAGAAGGCAAATACATTATGTCGGACCTTGGTCCACAAGAGCGGGTACACATCTCTAAGTTTACTGGTCTTTCCATGACCACAATTAGCCACTGGCTGGCCAATGTGAAGTATCAGTTAAGGAGGACAGGTGGAACTAAATTTTTAAAGAACTTGGACACAGGACATCCTGTTTTCTTTTGCAATGATTGTGCCTCTCAGTTCAGGACTGCTTCTACATACATAAGTCACTTAGAGACACACCTAGGGTTTAGTTTGAAGGATCTGTCAAAGTTGCCACTTAATCAGATTCAAGAACAGCAGAATGTTTCAAAAGTCCTCGCAAACAAGACTTTGGGCGCACTTGGAATTGCTGAGGAGGACCTAGGCTCCACGTTCCAGTGTAAGCTCTGTAACCGAACTTTTGCAAGCAAGCATGCAGTCAAACTGCACCTTAGTAAAACACATGGCAAGTCCCCAGAGGACCATCTGATCTATGTAACTGAGTTAGAAAAACAATAGCGTCCAGGTAAGCAGCCAGGTATGCAAGTGACCACAGGAACATTGCACTAAACTTCTTCATAGTACTGCACTAGGCCTGACCTGAGCCTCTGAAATCAGTCTTATTTTTGTTGCTGAACTGCCTATCTGGACCTTGGTTTTTCTTACACTTATTTTGTAGTTATATTTATATGCTCTTTGTCTGATCTGTGCATGGTTATTTTTTGTTTCTGTTTTTATTTTTTGTGAGTCAAAGTCTGACCTTTATTTTCAACATCTGTCCTTGATGTTAAGCTATCTTTTGTAGAATATAGTGGGAGACACTATTGAGAGACATTAATTTAGCCGTAAAGAAAGACACAAAGAACAATGATAAAGAGACATCCTAAAATTACAAAGTTGCCATGACAATAAAGGTCACAGAACCTGGTAGTGTCAAGTTTTAACCCTCTGAGAACTGTAATAGCATTTCTGTGCCTTTCCCAGTTACTAAATAAGTAAATAAGGAAAACGAAACAAAACAAGACAAAAGGCTTAAAGGCATTTTGTTCAAATAAAAGCTGTGTCGGAAGCAGAACTTATTTTTTTTAAATGAATGAGCTTCTTTTTTTGTTTTAATGCAGAACTGGTTTGTGAAGAAATTGTGCATGCAGTCCTTGGAAGAAGGAGAGCTGTGTAGTACTCAAGGGGTTAGGAAGCCACAACCGTATAAGTTAAATAATAATTTTAAAAAAAAAAAAGCAAACCAAGTTGCCACTATGCCCAAACCCTCTGGATGCTGAGAATTGCCACTTTTTGGCAAAAAAAAAAAAAAAGAAGAAAAAAAAAAAAGTATGCAAGCTGTTATTTAAAACAAGTGTAAAAATGCTCTTTTCTTTCCTTATTTTTTTTTTTCCTGTAAAATACTGCAGTTTATAGTTATTTACAAATGTTAAGCTTTGGTACAAGCTGACCTTTCTATAGTGTGCTGCATTGGTAAATGAAAACAAAAAAAATGGGGCAAATGTTGGATTCTGTTCCTTGTAAATTGCCAGCATCAGCTTAAAAAATACATGTTACATATCGTACCATTTTAAACTGTTCAACTTTCTTTGTACCTTCTGGCTGTATGCTTTCTCTTTTAACTTTTTATATTGTCATTTTATATTCGATTTCTGTGTATATAATGTAAAACCACACTTTTTGAATAAAATTTAGTTCCTGCAGCTTGATATAAATAGAGAAATTTTACTGGCACCTGCATCTTTCCAGATGTATGTACTTAAAGGAACTATCTGACAAAAAAAAATAAATAAATAAAAATAAAGCAAGCAATGCACTATGAATTATACATTTTGATGTTTTATCATTAATATTGTACAGTACATTTTGGTTCACACAATTAAATCCACTGTTTTCTCAAGTGTAAAATAAACCCACATGCAGTTCTTGATTTACATACATTGTCATGTCGTCATTATGTTGCCTTTGAGGTGTTACTCCAGCAATGAGAGGCACCGTTTATATAATCAACCAGCAAAACTCTGTTTGAACCCATCTCTCGTGACCTGTGTGCTGGCGTGTTTCGTTCGAAGCCGTAGCACTAAACTCTTACACGAGATCTGCGGTAGGTAGGTCCTGCGGAAGGTCCAGCGTCGGGAGGGTGCCGTCAATTAGCAACGCGCGTTCCGCTCAGCACCGAAGCAGAAGAAGGGCTGCAAAGGTTTCGGCCGAGTTGATTTCCCTCCGCTGTACGACTGTGCCCATCGCCATTTTCCGCCTGCACTCGAAGACCGTCTCCTGCCTTCCTTCTCGGGCGGAACGCCTTTTGATTTCAGCAGTCCCACCGCCAGAGGCTGCGGCTGCTGCCCCGGTAGTCTGTGGGATGCTGCGGTGCTCGCCTCGCTGGCGGCGGTGCAGGCCTCTGAGGCTTTGACACCGGTTTGTACTTAGAGTACAAGAAGGCAGACCCGTGTTTCTCTGTACTTTTTAAATATTGCATTTTGAGGTAAGCTGAGTGCTATCATATCAGGTGTTTCCCGTAATCTTTATTTCTGTTCTGTTGAATGCAGATGTCATTTAGAATGTAAAAGAGAGCTGTCAGAGCCTTCACTACTCTATCTCCTGAGCGCTGTGACAGTTACAGTGTGTGAAAGCCTGGGATCTGCTATCCGTTACACTTTTTGGAGGGACTATTAAACACGAGGACCTGGAGGGGTTTGCTTTCACATGGTATTAGCGGTACTGTTGTGTCATGTATACTTCTGTGTATGTATGTATATTTCTGCTGCGGCTTCTCAATTCGTGTGAAAGTACTTGAAATCTAAGGTCTTTGCTTCCAAATGCGGCACAGTTCTGCGTGTAATCTTTGCAGGTACAACCCCAGGAACATCCATGCCTTGCTCAGTTTTCTGCAAGAGCCTGGTGGGTCCAGGTCAGTTACATTTACATCATATTTCTGACTAGTGCGGGAAAGTGCCGTGAGGTGGGGGGGTGGGGGGGGCGGGATTGGATGGGCGGTTTTTTTGGTGTTTGGTTTTTTTTAATGTCCCTTACTTTCTTCACTGCTAACTACCTACGTCCTTCAGGGGATCTAGCCATTTAGACATTTCAGTTCAATTACTGGATGATTATGTACTTTGGGCCCAAGGGGTGGTGAGGAAGAATAACAGTCAGGCCTATGGCTGTAATACAGTGTCTTTAAATAATAACCCTTTGAAGTTTTGTTTACTTTACCACGGGCCTGCAAACATGCGATTATACAATACGCTGTATTACATTGCAGTGGTGGGTGAAAAGGTTGAAAGGGAGAAATAATAGCTCTAAAGTGGGTTTGAATCTAATGTAAATCCATTAAAACTCATTTTGAAACATGGCATGTAAAGTGAGTTCTCAACACCAGGTGACTCCCTCGAGAGGTGTTTATGACATTGCTAAATCCGTTCAGTTCTGATAGCTTCAGAATTGGACAATCACTCATCATCTGTGCCAGTGTCTGAAGAAAGTCCATTTAGAATAAACTAGCAGCTTTACCTGGCGACTATGCTGATGTAACACTTTCTAGGACTGAAATATGAAGTAGATGAAAATTTGAGGGCTCTAATGTTTCACTTGCTTAACAAAATGAAGCACAGCGACAGTGCGATCTTTATTCTTTGGATTTTTGCCACTTTCGTTTGAATATCGTATTTCCCAAAGATTTCCTTTTAAAGAAAAATGTGCACGGTATAAAACAGTGATTCTTTTCCTCAAAATTGATTTGCAGGTTTATTCCTTCTTTATTTCAGTAAGATTTCAACAAAGGTAAGTTTGTGCTATTCTACTAGTAGCTACTAAAGCTACTACATGGAAGAGACTGCGTAGCCTTCTCAGGATTGATCTTGAAGAAAAGTAAGTAAAAGTCCTAAAACCCGTAGTAGCCTCTGTTAATCCTGTATACCTGTTTTGTGATGTTATCTAAAATCCATTGTATCTGATTCTTCTCCGAGCTGTATAAAGCTGCTTCTTTTCGGCAGTACATTGCTGGTGTTTACCTGTTTGCTCGTATCTGTTTTCCGAGGGGAAGAGCTTGGTTTGTCTTACTTCGCAGGTTGGACTTCTGCTTCTGTGCACTTTCTTGTATCGCTGTTTTGAAGCTGATGCAGCCCACTGCAAATTTGAGAGATCTGTGTACTGATGACATTAGTCCTGAATGAATGATAGGTTTTTTTTCCTTTTTAATAGCGTTTGGTGGGGTATTCACTAATGTCTTCTGCAGTGTAACTTTGTTACGGCTTTCTCTGGGTAGTTACGCTGGTAATAATGACACCAAACATAATCTGTCCTTATCATGGACACCACTAAAATGCAATTGCAATTAAGTATAAAGGCATCAAAATACACACATTATCTTGCATTAGACTCATCAAGGCACGCTGCATCAGCTTCTGCCTGCAATTGCCAAAGCCATCTCAAATTTGAACATGTGATATTGTTTAAATAATATGGCAGGGGTCCTGGTTAGGAGACCTGTGAGGAGAGGCCAGTTTCCATGCGGAGTGTTCTCGCAGCTCTGTAGGTGTCGGTCTCCTGGCTGATTCAGTATTGAGTTACTCTCCCAGCATGAAAGTAGCAGGAAATGGGATTTCACCATCTGTTCACTGAAATTTAAAGCAGGGTCCTTTTCTGTCCATGTATGAGAATAGAATGCTAACCCCAATTTACTGGCCAGATATTAATCTAGATAATGCGATTCTTCCAAATTTTTGTTTTCCTTGCTGTTCTGACTGAGTTTCTTCTCACAGTGTTCATGTGTGTTCTCACAGTGTTCATCAGTGTGTGTAGTCACCTTCGTCCTACAGGTAGATGGAGTGACCACATTTTGGGATGAAAGATGCTATTCTAAGCAAAAGGTGATCTTGTAGCTAAGTGAAAATATCGGTACCCAAACCTGGGTGTGGTGTAAAAAAGGAGAACAGTTTACAAGCCTATTTAGATGACGCACATTACCTGAGGTTAGTATAATTTATGAAACGTGCTCCTTTTTTCCAGCGTCTCCATTAGCTCTGGTTTTTTGGCTAGTGATATAGCAAAACTGATTTTAGAATCGTTTAGCACCAAGAGATCAGAACTGCAAAAACTGATACATGGCTAGTGGACCTGTTTGTTTTCAGACAGCCAGTATTAGAATAGGTGATGACTGGAAAAGCTGTAGATGTTCCCACTGAGAATGAGAAGCTCCCATTACTCTGTTGTGAAGACCACTTTTTTTACACTCCTCTCTTCAGTCCTTTCTACTGACCTGCTGAATCAGGGTCAGCATGGTCAAAATGTGTCTAGTAAGTTTTTATGCTAATTACTGTAGCTGTTTCCTCTGTTTTTTTTCCCTTCCCTGTAAAAAAATACTAAGTTAAATTTGATTAGCTATGGCCAGGTTGTCAAGATTTTGATGGTTTTTACTTCTGGATAAACTTATTGGTGTAAAAAATGGAGGGGGATTAACTGTTAAAATTACGAATTCTTTTTTAAAGAAGAATTTCTCTAACTAAATTGTTCTGGACGCAATGTGTTGACCATCAGTACAGCATAATTCTGCACAAATTTAATATAGCGACAGTGTGCTGTACTTCCGTCCAGAGTGGTTGTGTCAGCATTGTCTGAAGATGGAGGTTAAAGCCTGACAGGTTCCTGACCAGGCTTGTCAGATATAGGACACCTGCGGCTAAATGCCACGTGGTCACTTGAGGAAGCGGGGTTGGAGTCTGGTTGCCTGCAACCCATCTGCTCTTGCAGAAGTCCAGAGCTGGCTCATTTGCTCAGAGCAGCGTACATTATGAAATCTTCAGAGCTGATGGGACGCATTAGGTAAACGCAGGCCAACCTGCAGGGTCGCACTGGTGGAAGTCATCTCTCTGGGTACACACGACAACTTGTCCGAAGCTGCCTCCTTACAGTGTGTACAAACCGCAGATTGTATTTGAGCTTGTCTGTGAAGCACAGAATTAGGGTGGTGGCCATAGTCCCTGCCCAAAAGATGACACATGTGGTGGTAGAATCAAGAAAGCAGCACACGAAAAATCACGTAGCCAGAAATAGCACCCAAAGCTCCTGACCAGCAGCAGAGGCCTAGCCAGCAGACCATGCTCTCAGGCACAGTTCCTTCCTCCCCAGGAAGTTTATGATCAGAATAAGTAGTTGAGTTCAGTACCGTGTAATCTGGGCTGGATGCTCAGTAGCTAGGAGCAAGCAGTTTCTTTCAAAAGAAGTTCACTAGTGGACTGGTGGGTGCTAAATCAGTTTGGCAAAACACATTAACCTGCCAGCTGGCACTTCAGTGTCTTTATATCATACTGTGTATCACCAGGCTCAGAACCCCTTCACCCCTGACATTCCCTTCAGAGGAGTTTGGGTACTCAAGACAGCATAGTGCTGAGGTCAAATATCGGTCCTGCTGAATTACTTGAAATCATAAGGTTTTGGTTTTTTTGAATGGCAGGATACATTGCTGTATCTTGGAAATGGGCACCGTCTTCAGATGCTGACAGAAAGATTGGATCATACGGTACTTGCCATCATTCTGCAGCTAGTGGAGACCCTTGCTGTAAAATCCTGACGACTGCCTCTGGAAGTGAAACCCAGCTAGGGAAAAACAAGATTTCTGTTGCTCTCACCTTCCTCCCTCCCCTCAGTACTGCACAGTGTATAGGGACACGCAAAGAAATTATGGCTTAACCCGAGCATTTCTGAGTAGCACTGTTCTGTAAAAACTAACCTCCTTCTTCAAGTCCTGGTTAGGCTTAGTTTATCGCTGCACGGTTTCACTGCGTAACGTCTGATTTGTTGTCATGGAAGCACTGCTACAGGCTCAGTGTCAGGAACATCCTCTTCTCCCCGCTCTCCCCCCGGTCTCCAGTGTAGCAAGGAGAACTGGCAGGGCGGCTCCGCAGGTCACTGTCAGTCCGCAAGGAGTTTGAGGGTGCCCTGGGAGAGAGGAGCGGGGTAGCAGGGGATTTTGATCTTGATAAAGGGGTACAAAGTTTTATGTTTTCAGGTGACCTCTTCACTTGAGCTTAACCCGCTATGCCTAGCAGTAGAAGAAGTGTCTCGGAAAACGCTGCCCTTTGGCTTCAGGGTCTTTGACATCTCATTGCTTAGTACTTCGAAAGGTGAAAAAGTTGTGTAGTAGATCACTTCTGTTCATCCCACATTCCAAGGGAAAGCTAGACCTGTTGTAGGTAGGATGTGAGCTTCATTAATGGCTCTTCTCACCGGTATAAGTCACTCCCTAGGCATTTTCATTCTGGACTTTTTTTTTTTCAATTTAGACTAAAGTACTTTGGAAGCAATTTAAGCCAAACTGGAAAAAGCCACTTTTATTCTGTAATAAGAAAAGCTGCCCAGGGCTTCTGTGGTAGGGAAACTGCCTAATGCTACCGGTGTAACTATAATGGTTTAACTGGAAAATTCTCACAGTAAACAGGCTTTAAGTTTATTAATGTGCAAACGCTGTCTCTAGAAAACACGGCAGCCTCAGACACTGCCCACCACTGGTATATTACTTGGCAGTCCAAGGTCAAACACACTCAGCATGTTTGCAACGGGCACGCCGTATTAATAATTATATATAGTAGTATCCGAGTGTGTAGCACAATGATAAAATGTGGTTCAAGGATGCACTGAATAGCACATTTCTTTTCGCAGTCATGTGTGTCTTTATGTTCAAGGGAGAGCTGTATCCTTAGCTGCCTTTAAAGTGCTATCTTGCTGAAGTTTGTAGCGTTTAGCATTAACTGTCTCTACTATTTCTCATCACTACTTTTCTGTGGCGGGATAATGTGAAAAATTAGATAGCTTTGCTCTAAAAAAGGCAGCAGGTCTAGACTTAACATTGCATGGGGATCCTCCGCCCGAGTTTTGGGGGTTGGTGAGT
The DNA here is from genome assembly GCA_013399095.1 of Psophia crepitans. Lineage (NCBI taxonomy): Eukaryota > Metazoa > Chordata > Aves > Gruiformes > Psophiidae > Psophia > Psophia crepitans. The sequence continues at coordinate 689,501 of VWZZ01000399.1, forward strand.
GTCACATTTCACATTTTTTAAGTGTGCTTTGACAACTGGGAATCTGGAAAAGTGCAAAGAAGAAATAGGACCAAGGAGCGACTAAAAACAGAGTGTAGCGATCAGCAGCCATCAGAAGAGTAAAAGCAACACAAAAAAGAACTGGAGCTCAGTGATCCACTGTGAGAGGAAGGAAAAGGTGGGAAAAAGAAATGATAGGAGAATAACTGCCATTAGCAAGGGCACAAGGCAGGGATTTTGAAAGCTAGGACTGAGAGGGGTGAAAAGGGAAAGGCTGGAAGGCCTGTTTGCCTCTTAGGAAACAAAAGGGGACGCAGCTAGGTGAAGCTCAAAGGGGGTCTGTGCTGGTAGATATGAGCACGCCTGAGTGATGTTTGGGAACCTCTCTGACCGCTTGCAAAAAACATGGAATGAGGCTGAATTTGTCTCAGAAAGGAAACAAGGTTTTGTGGTGGACAGCTGAAGTATTCAATGTAGAGACTTCACAGGATTACCTGTTCGAAAGCTGGAGGGTCAGGCAGAAGAAGGAGAGATAAGGATGGAAGCTTGAGCAGAGTTTGAATGAAATGTGATGTTGAGTGCTCTTTACCTGGTGTTGCAGAAGACAGGGAGAGGAGCGAAGAGGAAAGCCTTGCATGAGGGAAATGTAATGGTTGTTTCTTTGCTGGTGGTTGGGTTTTTTTCCCACTTCACTCTTTCTAAGAGCAGTAGCTATGTCAAGTTTGTATTGCAATAGCAAGTAGGGTCCAGGGCTGCAGAAACACCTAGTAACAATAGGTGCCATCTCATTTAAGAAGAGACCTAACAAGTGGGTGTAAAAGCCATTGGAGACAGCGCAGAAGGTGGTACCATTTCGTAGGCTGCCCATGTACGTAGATTGAGCACTTGCGAGCCATTTAATTTTTAAAGACATTATAATAGATGTATCGCAGTCTCTACTGGCCATCCACCTAGCTGCCCTCAGTTGGCAACTTCACTATTGATATCTGGGCATCATTTTAAGTGAGCACTTAAGGTTGGGTATCAAGGGAAGGTATTTATAGTTTCAGCAGAGTGGGTTGATAGCTATTCCAGCCCCAGATGGGAATTGGGTTACATGACAGATCAGGCTGCCTTCCAATTTTATCCAATACTAGTGATAAGGGGAGGGGGGGAGGGAGGACAGCTGCAACCGTATAGTCCTTCTAGGGTTAAAGATCCTAATGCTTTAAAGAGAATGTCTAAAAGAAAATTTCTTTCTGAAATAATTTATGGAAATGCCGTGCTCCCTTTGAAGGTTCCATGTCACTGCATGGCACTACGCAATGTTCTCTTTCTTCACCTGTCAGGCAAGGACCACCTCGAAGAGTCTCACTGCTGATTACTAGTTAATTGTCATTAATAAGTGACAACTGACATTATGGGGGCTTAATGCAGAGAGAACAGAAAAGAGCCACAGATATTCTAATGAGCTGACTCCTACGTGCCCTCTATTGTTGTCGAAAATGAGGAGCTGTCGTCATTGTTCAGGAGATGGGCTTCAATTGCTCTGGAAAAATATTCTCTTTTAATTTCTTTATGCATAGATAATTCCTGGTGCACTCTCTCTCCCTCTCTCCGTCTGTCTCTTGCTCTTTCTTTCTCTCTTATACCCACACACACAGAGACACACACACACACACCTTTCCATGAACACAGTGAAAACTTCCACTGATGATATACAATATGTATTAAGACACAGTAAAGCTTTTTAAGTACTTTGATTTAGATATGCACATGTGCAAACGTATGTGTACGTGCATACGCTCAGTCTATCTGCACATAAATGCAAATCAGAGAGAAGTTTATTTTATTGGGGAAAGGAGCGGGTACAGACAAGAAAAGGAGCCAAAAGGGGATGGACAAGAGTGTATGAGTTGATATACCTAGTTAGGATCGGGGAAGTCCTGTTCTGTCTGTAGTGCGAGGACTTTTGAAATTATGGCAATGACTGCACACAGATTTCAGATGCAGGTACCTAAAATTAGGTTCTTGCTCTTAATTTAAATAGTCGCTTAATGACTTGATGATTTTCAAAGCTGTCAAACAGGCGGGAGCTCCCTGGGAGGCGGTGGTGGCTGCGGATGCTCAACGCTGCCTGCTGAAAGTCAGATCCATTCTTTGCACAGTTTCTGAAAATCTCAGCCAGCAGAGGGCCGGAAATTTGGGGGAGATGATTTAATTAGGCATCAAAATCCTGGTTGCATTTCCTGAGAGTTTTAGAAAACTAGGAGTTTTAGAGTTTTAGAAAACTAGGAGTTCTGCATATACCAGACAGGTGTGATCCATCCAAGATAAACTGACTTCTGTGCGATGCCAGAGGAAATGTGCATATGTACGTAGAAAAGAGACTCTCTTACTTTTCAGGTTTGGGATAAGCAGGTTTGTTGAGGGTGCTACTGTCAACCACCACCAAGAACCTCTCCAAAAGTCAGGGAATCACCCATGAATCTTGAGGTAAAAATTTAGCTGAAACAAACTGAAGCCAGAGGTGGAGTTATGATGATGCCAGCTTCTCCTACCAGTTTTGAATCAGCACAATCACCTGTATCAAATCTCCAAGTACTTGAGGTACTTGAGGTACAAATTGTAGAAGAGGAATTTTCTATTTTTACCAATAAATATCCAAGAGTTTCCATTCTGCAATAATAAATTGTATGTCTGTATTGCTCTCCAACATTTAAGGCTGTGTGGGTTTGCCTGAGAAGTGGCTTATCCAGTGTCTTCTGACTCTACACAAAAGGGAGAGCCCATCATTTTAAGAGGAATTTAATTTCCATTACATAGCTCAAGTTTAAAACCCAGGACTCACAGGAAAGAAAATGAAAATGAGATGCCTCTCTCATATTGTGCTCGGAGCGAAGACATTCATTAGCATTCTCTGTCTTACTGCCTGCCAAGGCCCAAACAAAAGATACAGTCTGGAACAATGGCCTGAAATGAGGAACACAACTGAAGCAGCCATGCAGGAAGCCTGCCACTTCCCATGGTTCGAGGACCTGGAGCCAATATATGGTGCCCTGAGCACATGTGTGTAGGTGGAAAACTCCTCACGTGACAGTAGGTCTTTTTTTATTTCCTTATGCTGGGCTTCCCACTGAAGTCGAGGGTTACCATGCCTTACATTGCCCTAGTGCAACTTGGTGGGTCCTGATTCCCAGCTCTGTCTGTGGCTTTGGATATGGCCTCTCTGTGGCTGAACGTACATGTCTTTTAAAGAGATGAGATAATGCCTGTATGGGAGAGAAGACACACGCTATACTCTGTGATGAAAGAGTCTGTGATACTGCGTAGAAAGCGTTTCTTGACATTGCCAGCGTCTTTTCAGTTACTGCACTGTCTTTAAAATTTCCTCTTGCAGCAGGCAATTGAAAAGATCACAGCCCAAGTCATTTCAGTTCCTGAGGCAAGAGGTCAGCTTGATGCTCTTTGTGGTGCTGCTCTACCTTCTTACCCTCTGGGTTAGGAAGCTCCCCAGTGCCCACCACTAAGCTCAGTCCTGGGTCACAGCTGCCAGGGCAGTTTCATATCCAAATCTATCACAACAGTTGTTACTGTCCTCATAATTCTTCCTTTCTTCCTTCCTTTCTAGCTGCAGCAAAACAGTTTTGGCAGCTTCTGGAACTTCTCTGTCCCCTGAACCCCAGCAAATCTGATGCTACATACCAGTGATGCAAGCTGAAGTTATGTTGAGTGCAGCAGTTAACAGTTGGCGTCCTAGGTAGACTGGGTGTTTTATTGCTTTTAATCATAGAATGGTTTGGGTTGGAAGGGACCTCAAAGATCATCTAGTTCCACCCCTCCTGCCATGGGCAGGGACACCCTCCAAAATACCATTGATCCTATTAATGCTATTGGAATGTAGCAAAAAATGATGGAGTCGTTCCTGAGTGGAGTTGTTCCCTTCTTTATCAAGAGTCCTGTGACGTAAAATTGAACAATTGCTCTGTGCCATATGTACTTATTCCCTCTCAAATGAGAGTTATTAACCTTATTTTTATTGTGTATGTGTACCAGAGATTGTCACTCAAGACCTCTTAGAGATTTTAGCAAACACTTTCAAATGTCTGGGACTCTGGTTGTGGTGGTCTTCTTTAAATAATTTACAGTCATTAAAATGACATCAAGCTATCTCCAGTTCTGGCATTCCTTCCAGTCGCTGTCTCTCAAAAGTCTATGTGGGATGAAGGTAAAGCTGGGTCTGTAATGATGGATGTCCCTTGCAGAAAGTGGTTTAGAATAACCCAGGACACACAACAAAGCCAGAACTGGAGATAGTCTTATCTCACTTTTAGAGCTGTAAATTATTTAAGGGAGCGCTGCAGCTCCAGGAAGCTGAGGTTACAGCAAATATTAAGCTTCCTGTATGGCTATTTTTCTTGTGTCAGGTGGTGTGGCTAAGTTTATTCATAGGCATTCAGGGGCTGTGGAAATAATCAGCAAATGAGGAAAATATTTCATTTTTGTTTGCTATTTCTCGTGTCAGATTTCTAGAGAACTAAGGCTTAAGGTTTAGGGCCCTTTGCATTGACTTCTGATCCATAAAGAATCCTCTTGATGGTTAGAAAACATTGCACCAAACTAATAAACGCATTGTCAATAGAGATTATTACAACTTCACAAAATGCTTCAAGTAATAACGTATCATTTGTCTAATCAGATGCAAGATGCTCCAGTCCAGTGACTGTTAATAGATAAATAACTCAAGAAGCAATGTGGTGAAGTTGCAATGCCTGAAGCGCTCCGTGATAGCTTGTGCAGTCTATCTTGCGCCAGTTGGCATCGAAAGCTTAAACATGTTCCCTTCTTTCCTCACACATCCTTGCTTGGTACATAAAATATATGTGAAAACAAGCTAGGATAACGACAACCTATATGCTCTTCTGATACTTAAGAGAAAATCTCTGAATTATCTTGAAGGGGGCTGCTTCAAGTGATAGCAGCAGGGGAGTGGGTGCCTCCTGCATGCCCTCCATGGCCAGGGTCAGGGGAGGAGAGGCCCCTCTGCAGGGCGGGGCAGGTCAGTACCTCCTTTAGCCCCTCTGAAGTCCATAGCTCTCCGCTGCCTATCCTGGCAGCTCTACAGAGTAAGCTGAAGCTACTCTTTCCCTCTCCTCCTTCGCCAAGACAGCAGTGAAGCCGCCAAAGACGCATGCAGCTAATCAGAAAGGAATGGGCACCATGGGACGTCTCTCATGGGGGGGATGCCTCTGGGATCCTTCAGTCACTGTAGGGCAAGTGGACATCCCCAATCCATGAACGGAGTGTGAAATCCCACCTCCTTTACTCACCCGCACAGGGACAAGGACGAAGAAGAAGAAGGAAGGAGATTTGATTGTTCATATCAAAGCATTAATTTCTTGAAATTGGAGGTGGAAAAAGTGTGGCTTTTGTTCCAGTAACAACTCTTGCCTTTGGTTTCTTGTTAACGTTACGCTGACGGTAAGTAGGTAAAAACCATACTCATTTGTGAAGAAGCATTTTTTACGTAGTGTATATAACAGTATCAGGAGATGAGGGTAGAATTTCAAAGTGGTACTTTTCTTTGGTTCCTTCCCTTTCAATAGCTGTTGTTTTGATTACTCTGTGCCTTAGGCTATCATTAGAATCTTTTTGTGTGTAGAAGTATTAAGTCCATAAATATGAAAATAAGCCTGTAATTGACCCATGGACTGAATTTATTTCCATTAGATTCTTCTGCTAGTAAAAAAAGCACAAACTGAAAGAGTGATATTTATGTGCGTATGAAGCTCCCCAGCTCTGATGGTATATCATATATTTGATAACAAGGTTATGCTCTTAAAGGGACTACTCAGCAAGACAGGGTGGGGAAAACAGGTGTCTTGTTTTAGTTTCGAAAGCAAAACTGGGTACAGCCATAAAATACATGCACAGCACACACCGTTATTTTGATTAATCGGACTGCTAGAGAACAGCTTAAGATGAAAGCTGATCAGCATGTCCCAATCAGTCTCATTAGGTTCCTCTGCAAACACCTGGAGAAAGGCAGCCAGCGGAGGGTACTTCGGAGGCAAGAGGAGCCGAGTGATCTACCACTGAAAACACCAGGGTTGCCACACCTGCTTGTGTGCTTTAATGGAGCTTTACAGTACGCGGGGAGGTTTCTCAGTTAAATGGGACATAAAGCTCAGCTGTCTTCTGGGGAGGCTGTGTGTTGGTGCCGTGCCCTATGCATCATGCATAATATTGCAGTTGCTGCCTCTGTTTGTGGCCACAGCTGTAGTTCTGCTGAGCTGCTACATAAAGCTTTCTAGGGTTGCTCTTGTTTTTTGTTTTTTTTTCTTTCCCCTTCTGGATTTTTCCACCTTCCCGCTGTGTGAAGGGACCATATGGCGCAGCTATTACATCAGGACCTGCAGGCAATTCCCACTCAGGCAGTACACCGGAGCAGGGCTGCACATCGAAGAAGAAAAACGAAGGAGGGAGGCAGGGGAGAAGGTGGGCGAGATTACTTCCAAGAACAAAATTTGAGAATATTCAGGGCTCGTGTTGTGAGACAGGCAATGCCCTCCCCACCCCCCACCCCCATGAGCCCTGTTATCATCCGCTACAGCCTGCTGTCTCTGCGTGGTATGAGATGCTCCCTGGATTGCTCCCAGTTGCCTGACCCTCTGTTCCTCACCAAGGTATTGGAGCTTGCAGGGTGCTCAGTGCCACAGCCTTGCTCAGGCAACAACCCTGGGCAACCTCCTCTGTCTGTAATTAGGAAGCTATATGGCATGACATGGAAGTTATATATCTTTTTCTGCATATTCTTTTTCCACCCAGTCTGTCTTTTCTTTTTTTCCTCACGTGCTGGGGACTGACCATTGGTGTAGGCCAAAGGGATGCAAATAATTAAAGAAAGTATAATTAAGACATTGAGGTTTTTGTTTGTCTAACTTAAATCTAAATTTGTATTAAATCTAAATTTGTATCAAGAGCGTTAAAAAGTGGAGAGGTCTTTCAACAGCATTCCTATTTGTTTCTCCTAGTAGCTGTAGCGACCATTATTAGCACTGCTTTGAATTAACGGCCAATTGTTCTATCATCCAAACAAGATTCTGAGTACCTAACACATCTAATTAAAAAGAAAGAAATTAAATGGTGGCCAATAAAATTGGTATCTTATCTGTAGCCAGTGCTGCAAAAGCAAACAGGAGGCTGGGTTGTGAAGCTCTTCCTCTGTCATGCAGGAGGTCTCTGTGGGACAGGTTACAACAATGACCCCACAAAAACTTTATGGAACTTCCATGACCTCCCTGGCCATGTGTTTCCCTCCATACGAGACCTTCTTACTGGTAGGTAGGATCCCATTACTTCACAGAGAGGAGAGCCTGTGTGTGGGAGGGTCTCACCTCTGCACATAGTAAGTTATGCTTTCTCTCCATGGAGGTGGTCCATTCACAAATTATGTCCAACCAGTACTGACAGGGAGCAGCACCTTCTGCATTGCTGATTATTTATTTTTTTTCACTCTTAGTGGGTAAATAAAAATAAGAGCATAACACTGGCCAGATGTTGCCAACATATGTTTGAAATGCCATGTGGTATTGTGACCGGATTTAAAGAAACCACTCCTTCACCCTGCAGACCTCAGAAACCGGAGCAGAACACCTGATTTCACTGCTGGAAACACATTAACCTGGCACAAGTGGGCTTCAGCTATACCTGCCAGCAACCCAATAGTACTGTGGACGGTGTGTGACCAACTACCATGAAGTTCTTGTGGGTGTTGAAGCTGTCAGAGCCAACTAGCTTGCTAGTGCACAGCAGCTTCTGATGTTGTTGACACTCACAATTTCATTCCAAATTTTGCAGTTTCCAGTTTGTTTTTCAGGTCCCAGTGCTTGTAGCCAGCTTATTAGGGAAGAAATATACGTAAATAAAGTTTCTGACCCTCGGACTTGCTGATAAAAGTTTTAGGATGCCACCTTAAAGTTTAGTTACAATAAAGAAAATCAGTACTCTCTTGCCAAGTCTCATAATTATTGACAAGTTTTTGTTGGTTACTTATTTCCAAGCTATTGTTTCAACTCGTCACCCTCCTGCATTGGTCTTAGTTCATCATGCTGGAGTCAGGATCACTAGAGAAAAACCACGGAGGTAAGAGCTGGAAACAGGCGCTAAAAAAAAATCTGTTACCAGTAAAATCAGTGAGGGCAAGACCCTTCTGGTGTTGGTTAAACCCAATGGAAACAGGGGCATGAAGACTTGCTACACCTGTTGGAAGGCCTCCAGCACTTAAACCACAGCAGGTATGATCATAGAATCATAGAATCATTAAGGTTGGAAGAGACCTCAAGGATCATCTAGTCCAACCGTCCCCCCACCACCCACTAAACCATGTCCCTAAGTACCACATCTAACCTTTCCTTAAACACCCCCAGGGACGGTGACTCCACCACCTCCCTGGGCAACCCATTCCAATGCCCAATCACCCTTTCTGAGAAGAAAGTTCTCCTAATCTCCAACCTGAACCTTCCCTGGTGCAACTTGCAGCTGTTTCCCCTTGTCCTGTCACTACTACCTGCAAGAAGAGGCCGACCCCCAGCTCACCACAACTACCATTCAGGTAGTTGTAGAGGGCAACAAGGTCTCCTCTCAGCCTCCTCTTCTCCAGACTAGAGAGTCCCAGTTCCTTCAGCCGCTCCTCATAAGACCTGTGCTCCAGACCCTTCACCAGTTTCGTTGCCCTTCTCTGGACACGCTCCAGGGCTTCGATGTCTTTCTTGTGGTGAGGGGCCCAAAACTGGACACAGTACTCGAGGTGCGGCCTCACCAGGGCTGAGTACAGGGGGACAATCACCTCCCTGCTCCTGCTGGCTACACTATTCCTGATACAGGCCAGGATGCCGTTGGCCTTCTTGGCCACCTGGGCACACTGTTGGCTCATGTCCAGGCGAGCATCAACCAACACCCCCAGGTCCTTTTCCTCTGTACAGCTTTCCAGCCACCCCGCTCCCAGCCTGTAGCGCTGCCTGGGGTTGTTGTGGCCAAAGTGCAGGACCCGGCACTTTGCCACATTAAACCTCATCCCGTTGGCCTCTGCCCAGCGATCCAACCTGTCCAGGTCCCTCTACAGAGCCATCCTACCCTCCGGCAGATCAACACTTCCCCCCAGCTTGGTGTCACCTGCAAACTTACTGAGGGTGCACTCAATTCCCTCGTCCAAATCACCAACAAAGATGTTGAAGAGGATGGGTCCCAGCACCGACCCCTGGGGCACACCACTCACAACCGGTCACCAGTTCAATTTCACTCCATTCACCACCACTCTCTGGGCCCGGCCATCCAGCAGGTTTGAACCCAGCGAAGAGTGTACTCGTCCAGGCCGTGGGCCGCCAGCTTCTTCAGGAGAATGCTGTGGGAGACCGTGTCAAAGGCTTTGCTGAAGTCCAGGTAGACTACATCAACAGCCTTTCCCTCATCCACCAGGCGGGTCACCTGGTCATAGAAAGAGATGAGGTTGGTCGGGCAGGACTTGCCTTTCACAAACCCATGCTGGCTGGGCCTGATGATGGCATATTTCTGGGCAGGGAGAGAGGGAGGTACGGGAAGATTCACCTGCAGTCAGCAACAGGGAAAGGGCAGACCATCATGTCACGGATCTGGTGCTTCCCGTCCTGCAGTCCTCACCCAGGGTGGGACATGCCCTCCAAAGGGTTGTGTCAGCAGTGTGGTAGGAGGAGAAGATGTGCGGCAGGGGTTTTCTGGGCCACTCTCCGTCACTCCTCCAGGACTGCTGCTGGAGAAGGAGAGTGGGAGCAGGAGTGGTCTGTAGATAGTTCACTTTCTACAGCAAGGGGCACATTTTTAGCACTGAGTGGAAGAAGTAGCCACACAACTTCCATTAACAATAACGTGATTGCGTGTGTGAGTTCCTATTCACTGTACTGAAAATTTACCCCTAAGGGTCCACATAAATTTGAGCTGTTGACCATGTGAAATGTTCTTTTATGGGCAATAAGGACACCGAGAGCCAGCTACATGTTTTCCTAAGCTCTGGCCACATACCAGTATTTGTCTGCATAATTCTTCAATTTTTCTTCCCAGATTCTTCATACAATACACACATTGCTTATAGAGCACAGGCGAAAAATGGTTTTAACAACAGCATACTTTGTTATTAAATTAGGCCTTGGAACTATAATTCCCCATCTCTGTATTTTGATGAGAAACCCTCTACAATGTTATCAAACTAATATATTGTAGCAAATTCTATATCTGCTGCCTGTGCCACGTATAATATGAACTGTATGAGAAAGAGCTAACTTCCTAAAGAAATTTTTTTTTCTCTCCCTATTTCTCACTAAGAAGCAAACAGCTTACTGGCAGGTCGAGTATTCATGCTGCTGAATCTTACCTTTTATTTGATTATGTAAATGGAGAGGGACTGTACTCTGGTACATCTTGGCAAAATTTAATTTCTAGTTTATGCCTAAAACTCTCAACTTCCCCCAACCCCCCCAAAAAAATATTAGCAATTGTCAATAATGCTGCGTATTCCTGCTCCCTCTTTTTCTCTCCCACTTACTTTTTTCTTTTTTCCTTTCCTCCCTCTTTTTTTTTTCTTGCAGTGTTATCAGACTGTCTTTCAAACAACTAGAGCAGAGAGTTTTGCAAGGGAGGCGTATATCCTCTCAGAAGACACATTCAGCATTTTGAACTCTACAATCATAAACAATGGACATGCATGTATTTTAAAAAGAAACTTGAAGTAATTTATCTTAATTTAAAACTGACTATTCCTGCTCAGGCTTTTTCTTATTTTCTCTTGGAATACTACACATATAAATCCTCAGACAATCTCCTGGTAATTCATATTAATACACTTGGGGAAATGGTTTGGATTCAAAACAAATGTTCTTGCAAATGTAGTTATCTCATCCTCCTCATTTTGTAGATCCCCAAATCCAGCTGGTTTAACTGTTTAACACCGGGAAGCAGTAATGGATTTTCCCTGCAATGCTCGGGAGCAGCTGACTGGACACAGAGGGGAGAGTCATCTTCCTGTGTGCACCTGAACTCCACCAAAGGGACCTGCAGAGGTGCCTGTGGGCACCTGTGCTCCCCGAGAGGCAGGCACCCGGTGGGAGCAGCAGTGGCAGGAGTTACAGCAGGCATTCGCAGGACTACTGGGGTTTGCTTATCTTGCGGGGTTATTCACTTCCCTGCCCCCCAGGCTGATGAATAGCAGTAGCAGAGGAGTTAGGTAGCAAGCAGTTAGGAAGCTCATGCTGTAGCTAGACCAACCTGCTAGAAGAGCAACTCTCATTTTGCTTGGTTGGTGGCTTTTCTTCCCATTTGTCTTCACTTGGGAAGGAAATCATGAAAAATGGGTTTCTTCTTGTTCAGCCAGCTCATGGTGCACCCAATGAGCCTGATCACATGCCTGTGAATTCCAACCAGGATAGCTGTTTCATCCTGGACCTGGAAGGGAGCTTGGAAAAAGCATCATCCTGCTTTTATTTCTTTTGCCTTTTCTTCCTCCCCTACACCGTCCTGGAAATAATAAACCAAGAAATCTCATGTTCTGCAACAGTACAACAATGAGGTGCAAGCACAGTCTCATTCTGTATAAACCCTTTCACTTGAAAATTAAACTTAATTGAAAAATAGGTCTCTGAAGAAATCCCCAGCCAGTGTCTGCCCAATTACAGCAATGTAACAGTTGCAATGGAAAGCTGTTAATGTTAGCTGCAGTCCATGTGATATGTGGAATATGCTTCGCATTTAACATCAGCATTCAAGGCCATGACTATGTTTTGATGCTCCAAGCAGGAGATTTTATGCATTTAACATCAATTTTATGCATTATAGATCATGCTGTACCTGGGCGCGGAAGTAACCATATGACTCTGTGTTATTCATTCTGAATTAACTGTGAACAAAATGTTTGCATCAACTATTCATACAGTGGCTGCTTTTGCTATGTGTCTCTAGGTGGCAACTAAGTGACTCGGTGTCTTATTTGATTGGCTTTTAGGCAGAAGGCTTTACGGGTACAATAAGCCACGAAAGGAAAGCGCTTGGTTTGGTAGCTGCATTGACTCCCTGACAAAACCCTACATTACTGCTCACATCAGTATGGTGTAGGCAGTTTCATTTGTGATCTCTTGTTTGTCTCTTGAAAGAAATGAAGCTAACATGCTGAGAGCTGTCTTCAGCTAGTCTCACTTTGGCATGTATGTGTGGGTTGTTTTTGTGGTCATAAAATTTTGAGTGGTGTAGAGCAGTGAGTGTGTTAGAATGATACCTGATAACAATGCTGCATCTTTATGATGTGTCAGGCTCTGTCTGATAAATCCTCTTGCTTTCCTTTCTCTTCCTCAGGATGTTTTAACTTCCAGAGGAAACACTGATTTTTACTGTAGAGATGGGGGTACAACTTCTCAGCCTCTGCCAGGAGCAATTTTGTACCCCAAATTAAAGCAATCTATAAGGTAAGCGGGGTTCATAGCAACACGGGAGCTTCCCAAAGTAACCGTAGGCACCTTTTTTTTTCTATTTTGCTATTTACAGGCCAGTTGCGACTTTTTTACAAAAAAATTTGAAAACAATTTCATCAGCAGCACCTGAATGGCACTTCCCACCTTTAGCCCCCACAGAAATTTCCTAAAAGGTTTTAACTTGCATATTTAGAAAGATCCGTCACAACAACTCCAAATTAACTGTTACAAAAATTGATGTTTTATACAGTCAGTTGTAAGTTACAGTCAAAAGGAAGGGGTTAGGGCGAGATGTAAAAACAGGATGCGACTGAGTGATTTAGAAGGAAGAAGGGAGGAACTCCTAGGAAATGGCACAATGCTGCTCTAGGAGCAAAAGGAGGCAAAGACTGAGACCAAAGGTGAAGTCCAGAGCAGCAGAAAAATGAGTGGGTAGGAAAGTAGGTGCATTTTTGATCAGAAGGGTTGTGAAAACACAGCTCATAGTCATTTTGAGGCTGCAAAGACTGTTTTTCAAAGCTGTCCCTTCTGTGAAGAAAACCAGTTGCCACAGCGCTCAGGCTACCTGCTAGACGGATGAGTGGAAAATAGCTCAATGATGGCGATGCAGGATCGCAGAAATAACCTTACTTCCTTCCATGGGTGGAAGGACTGTGTTCGTGTGCAATCACAGGTTAGGGAATGTGTAAATTGGGCTATCCCTCAGCCCTGCTGTTTATTTCTGTGAAGCTCAGCAGTTTCTCATTCTTCCCTATGCACAAAAAGCAAAAGCCTCGCTTGCTCCTGCCCTGGTTGAACCTTTTCTGCTTTAATGCATGCCTTAATATCCTGCCGCGTGCTGCAGCAGGTCCACTCACGGTGGTCACGGCTTTCTTTGGGCTTATGAGGACATGAAACAAAAACATTGCCTGAACCTTTCCAGCAAGGTGAGTCTCATGGATAAAGAGCCAGCACAGGAATCACTTTAGACACAATCCCCTTACCACCTTTTGAATAATGTGTTCCTCTGCGTATTCATTCTTCTAGGAGATAAGCAGCAATGCTTCTTTCAGAGGGAAGTGACAAAGAAAACTTTTGCTTTCTTTTCCAAAGTACTCTTAAAGGGATAATTTCAGAGCAATAACATTTTAGACGTACAAGAGCAGAGCAGGTCTTTTTTATTGGTGGGATGGTCATGATGGTTTGGGAAGTGCAAAGGCTGTTGCTTCCACACCACCTCCGAGGTGCTTTTGGCTCCTCAGAAGTGGAGCTGTGTGTATCTGGAGTTTCCCAGCCATGCCCATGCATGCTCAGCTGCTGCTGCCTCGTCTCTTGTCTCCTTCTCCCTCCATACTCCTGCCAGGCAGAAACGTCTTGTCATTGCCTCATCCACGGATCAGTCCATGGTGTAGGTTTCCAGCACAAAGCATTCTGTGACAGGCCGTATAGTGCAATCACTGCAGGCAGCCTGACTTCACATTAAATGTAATTCTTTCCATAATTCTTTTTGCTTATTAATGTTGGAGGCCTGATCCTGATTCCTTTGAGGGCGATGACAATGCTCCCACTGAAAGTAGCAGGAGGTGAAGGGCGGCCTTTACTGCTTGACAAAAACAAAACGCTATGGTGCTGGAGTTGCTTCAGGAGCATAAATCCAGCGGTCCTTAAACTTTGCTTTCTTTTCTTCTCCCACATTTCTTTTTTTTTAAACCTACACCTCCTCATTACAGTGTAATTTTATAAAAACTGTAGAACTGTAACCCTGACCCTGTTCCTGGCCATGCCAGTGCCTGTTTCCAGGCAGGCCGTACATCGTGCTGGGGATTTGGGGCCTTTCCCCCTTGCACTTTGCTTTAAGCTTCAAGCTCCCCTGGGCCTGAAGTTTGTGATCATGACCGGAGGCCCTGTCAAGCACACTGGGGTTGGGCGGGCACTGCCTCCTTGGGAAGTGGCCACGTGGGGAGCCTGGTGGTGGCTGAGAATCATGTCTCCCACCATCTCTGGTGTCACCACAAGAGAACCGCACCTGTGCCCTTGCTCCTCGTCTGCCTCTTCGTCCCTCAGTATCTCCAGCCCTCCCTTGCACCCGTGGGGTTTGCTTTTCGAGCAACCTGCCCACCTAGTTTTTGCAATCACCTCATGTGAGCAGAAATAGGACTGTAATCTGAGTGAGTCCGCAGCCTCAAATGCTGCCTGCCTGCTTTGCCTGGGTTTCAGCGAGCTGCCACCTCACCTATTGAGCTAAATTTCCCATTACAACTTGAATTTAAATATTCTAATAAATTTGTTTTAGAAACTCTTACAGCTCCCTTGTGCCATTTGCAGGGAAACACTCTCTGGGTTTTTTTCTGGGAGATGGAGATTTCTTTGTGCTTGGGGTGACTGATTGAATTTTACCTGCGCTAAATTATATTTGCACATTCTAGTAATTGCAAAGGGCCACACAGAGAAACAAAGCATTGACTGCCGTTGTACTGGGATTTCCCAGATGTATAATTTCAAATTGATATGAAAAAAACCCTTGCAATGCATTAATAATAGCAGAAAATGTAACTCAGTTGGCCAAGGGTGAACAGAGGCTTTTTTTTTCTGAGCTGCAAAACAAGCTATAGACCTCAGGTGACTAGCATTTATTGTTAGAATGGGTTTTCTATTGCATACCTTCTGAAACACAAAATAAAGATTTATAGTGACCAACTTTGCTGTATATAACAGATCTGGATCATACCTGGGAAGCAGCATGTTTTTTTTTCTTTAAAAATGAAAGCAGAAGGTTTTTGTCTAATTCAAAGGCACTTTTTGGTTATTCAGTCTTCTGGCAGGTCACCTGTCCTTTTTCTGCTGCTCAATATTATCTCATGGTTGGAAATATTATGACATTGAGAAAGAAATCTTTGGGAAACAGCACATACGTTTCAAGTAATGTCAGAGTGCACCGAGAATGAGAGGGAATGATGCTCAGCAAAGATACCTATGGTGTACTTACATGTTTATTAATAAAGCGTGATGATTAGCTTTTTAAAGGTGTAGGCCAGTGTCGGAGGACTGGTTTTCCCAGTCTCCACAAAGTCAAAGGAGACCAAAAGCCCTGATAAACAATAACAATACTAACAGCAACAATAACAGCAACAACAACAAAAAAATAGTAATACATCTAACACGTTATAATAAAATACTTATGCATACAGCTTTGGCTGGCTGCCTGATGGACTTCAAGGTGGTTTCTCACAGGCTTGGAGCGTACATGTATGTCAAGCATAAATACTTCAATGAAATGGTGCAGGAGGAAGAAGGCACCGACTCGGAGGGAGAGGGACACACAAACTATTAGCACATCGGTCTGAACAGGAACCTCGATATCCTGCCAAGTTGCAGTGGTATTTTCTAAAGGAAAAGAGGATACTCACAAACCTGAATTTTAGCCTTGGGATCTCGCAGATCTGGGGGGTCTGACCTGCACCCCGATGTGGCTAGACTCTCTCCTCTGTGGAGCATACTATGAGCAGCGACTTGGGATCTCCTTTATGGGCAACCCCACTGCATACTGCCAGCCTGCATCACATTGTCGTGTTGCTCCCCTTCATTTACAAAGTAAACACTGCAGCCTGGCCGACAGGGTTTTCAGGGCTCTGTTCAAAAGCCCAGCTCGAAGAGTGGGAGAAGGACCCTCTGCTTGTGGGTGTTACCACTCTGCCCTGACACTGATTTCCAAAGGCAGCCACCGGTGTGTCCCTTGGTGCCTGACTGCCGCTGCTGCTCTCACTGTGGCCAGGATGGAGCTGGATCTCTGTTTCTCAAAACAGGGAGGCGTATGCACTGTTGTCCTGTTTTGGTTTGCATGATTGTGTTTTTCCAGCACAATACCACCAGCAGCAATAACAAACCTCTATTATCACCACTATTTTTAATGCTGTGAGCAATTGTAACTGGAAGCCACCTCCTTGTCTGTGCCTTATAAGCACTTCTTCCTTTCCACTCAAACTCTGGGAGTACACAGCTCAACTATCGCTGCCTTCATGCTTTTGCAAATTTTAATGCATTATTAATAATTTTGTAACATATTTCTTCAAGCTCTTTGGCAGAAAATGTTATTTCAGTGCTGACTCTGATAAGAGTCTTAGTCACCGTGTGCACTATTTCCATGCTACCACACAACCTGAGCTTTTAATTTGTTCCCCCTGTTCAAACACAGGAAGGACCTTCTGAGAATAATATTCCTCATTATCTGATTGCTTTTGTGAATCGTTTCCTGCGTTTCTAGGTATGCTTATCATCATATCGTAGACAGTACAGATGGGAGACCTATTAACTAATCTAGCACACGCTCCCTCTCTTACCCCTACGATGAGACATCATTTAATTTGTGGAACATATTCACGTCCAGATAAATCCATATTTGTGCTTTGAAAAAAAATAACAACAATGCCAGGAAAAAAAAAATTAAAATCCTCCCAGAAGAGATGTTTCCATAATTGCTGAAGAAGGTAATCTGTCCCTCTGCTCAGGTCACCTTTACCTATCTGTAAATGCCCTTGCAAAAGCAGGGTCTGGAAGAGTGACCAGGGGAGGTGCTGGATGGGGGAAGAGGGCCTCGTTCCCTCCCTTCCCCGAGTTGTGGGGTGCAGAAGGGAAAAAGACCCGATTAGCTGAAAAAGTTTAGCAGGTAAAGGATCTTTACTGGGGGCCCAGCAGCTGTCGGATGGTGGTGTAAGGAGTTGGTGAGAGGGAGTTGCAAAAGGATCTGAGAAGAAAAGGAGATTGACAATTTTTGACAGAAAATGTATTTGTTGAAAAATAGTGAGCTGACAAATCTGAAATACTTCAGAATAACATTTCAACTTCTTCAGAATGTCCTGATTTTTCATAAAAAAAATGAAATAGAAAAAGCCTATATAATTTTCTGCAAGTGTTAACATTTTTTCAATTGACAAATCAGATTTTTCTCTCAATTTTATGATTGGATTCTATTTTATTTCCACCAAAAATCTGAACGGGTAAAAACAGAAAAAGTGTGTGGGAGGAAACGATGTTGGTGCTTTTTTTTTTTTTTAATACATTCTTTCTGGAAAAAAAGATGAGGAAAATAATTACTGTTTCACCCTCCCCCCCAGGAGAAAAAAAAAGAGAAAAAAAGAAAAAAAAGAAAAAAAGAAAAAAAAAGAAAAAGCTTTGTAACTTCATATTTCAAAATGGTGTGTTCAGATACTGTATGAAAATGCATATGAAGGACTAAAATCTTTTGCTTCTTTTTAATACTACATATTCATGCTCATATTGATATATATGATATGTAATATAATAAGTATATGTCATCCTTAATAACTGCGTAGCAATGTTTGTTCATACCCCACCTTCTGTTGAACAGGAAGGAATAGTTTGCAGAAAAAACCAGGATTTTGTCTGCCCTCCCCAGAAAGTGAGGGGAAGGCAAAAATGCCCTGGGGCTGCCTGCAGGGCACTGAGTGGTGTGTAGGGGTGTCCCTGTCCCCGCAAACCTGTGGGGGGTGGCCAGTCTCAAACCCCCTCTGAGGGTGGCCAGTCTCAAACCAGCAGAAAGGATGGTTTTGTGGGGTTGGTGTGATATTTGTGCTATTTAGTCATTTACCAGTGTGTCTGTGTGTCTGTCCTGTGTGTGAGCTGAGGCAGCATCATGGGGCGGGCCATGGAATGATTCATACAATCACAGAATGGTTTGGGTTGGGGGGGACCTCAAAGACCATCTAGTTCCAACCCCCCTGCCATGGGCAGTGACACCCTCCCCTAGACCAGGTTGCCCAGAGCCCCATCCAGCCTGGCCTTGAACACTGCCAGGGAGAGGACAGCCACAGCTTCTCTGGGCAACCTGTTCCAGTGCCTCACCACCCTCACAGTAAAAAATTTCTTCCTAATGTCTGATCTAAATCTCCCCTCTTTTAGCATAAACTCATTCCCCCTTGTCCTGTCACTGTACTCCCTGATAAACTCACAAGAGTAGAGTAAAGGGGCAGAACCCCCTCCCTCGACCTGCTGGCCACACTGTTTCTGATGCAGCCCAGGACACAGTTGGCTTTCTGGGCTGCCAGTGCACACTGCCGGCTCATGTTGAGCTTTTCATCACCCAACACCCCAAGTCCTTCTCCTCAGGGATGCTCTCAATCCATTCTCCACCCAGCCTGTAGCTGTGCTTGGGATTGTGCTGACCCACGTGTAGGACCTTGCACTTGGCCTTGTTGAACTTCATTCAGTGCTCACAGGGCCACCTCTAAAGCCTGTCAAGGTTCCTCTTGATGGCATCCCTTCCCTCCAGCGTGTTGACCGCACCACACAGCTTGGTGTCATTGGCAAACTTTCTGAGGGTGCACTCAATTCCACTGTCCATGTCGCCGACAAAGATGTTAAACAGTGCCGGTGTGCCGCAGTCCGCTATCCGTGGCAAGAACGGGAGAGAACACACACATCAATGTGATTCAAATTCAATCCATTTATTAGTTCTGCAAACATAGTTTATACACCTTTTGCCGCTACGTTCACGCGTACACGTGCCTAAACAAGTTCTACTATTGGCTCAAGTCCAGTGTCCATGCGCTCTNATTGGATGTTAGCATCAATGCCCTTCCTCAGGTGCTTATCTTGTTGTGAATTCTTGCTCCTGCTTCTCCATGCCAACAACCTTGAAACTTGCTGAAAACAAGCTGGGAACAAGCTGAAAACAAGCTGAAAACAAGCTGCAACTGCTGATCTTGTGAGGCCTGCTTTTTACTTGAACTCTTCATATTCGTTCAGTATTGCTAAGGCCCCGACACCGGTGCCAGTACCGACCTCTGAGGAACACCACTTGTCACTGGTCTCCACTTGGACATCGAGCCATTGATCACAACTCTTTGCAACCATCCAGCCAATTCCTTATCCACTGAGTGGTCCACCCATTGAATCCATGCCTCTCCAATTTAGAGACAAGGATGTTGTATCAGACAGTGTCAAATGCAGTCAGGGTAGCAACACTTCTGCTGCCTTGGCTGCTGTTGCTTGGTAAGTATGCAAAAAAGGGTAAAAAAATAAATCTTGGTGATGTCTGGTCACTCAGTACTTCATGAGAGAGGATTCCTTCTTATGCCTAGTTCTGCACCATCTTCAGGTCATTACAGGGAGAAAAAAACCTTCATTTTTGAGGTGTATTTTTCTTTCTGGAAGTTTCAAAGTTCCACATTTCAGTGGAACCATTTTTAATAACCTGGAGCATGAATCTGCAGGGTCTATACGTGGTGACCACAGAGCTGATGAGAGGAAAGGGTACTGTAGTATCACTGTGCTTCTCCAGCTCTAAGCATTTTGTCACCTCTGGTCTGCTCCAACGTCTCAGTTTTTGCAGTCAGAGGATGAAGGGGAACCATCAGTCTCAGATAACTGGCTTTGCTATATTCTAAGGGGTAGTGCCCATTTTATTCTGTCTTTTCTGTAGCTCAGAAGCCCACCTGAAGACCTTTGCCTGTTCCCTGCTGGCACAGCCAGAGAGGACCAACCATTGTGCTATTTCCCTTGTGGATATTGCTTTCTGCTCTTTAATTGCCAGTGCAGCACCCTAACACCACCCATTTCCATCCCATAAGCTTGGCGTGGTCAGCTTGCTCTACAGATTAGCAGAGGTCAGGGTGAGCCCTGCAGGACTTGAGCATTGGCAGTGCAGTGGGGAGCGGGTGGCCCTGGCAGGAGCGTCCCGTGATGGGGCAATAGGCACCTGCCAGCTCCGACGGTGCCGCAGCATAGGGCAGGTGGTGCTCCCAGGGGAATGAGGAAAACCTCCCATTAACCACAAATTTTTCAGTCCTGAAATGGCATTTGCATGTCTCGACCAGAGGCATGTGATAGATAAAATCATATTCATAAAATTATATTCATCTCGGGTGATGGCTTCTTGTTGGTCAGGGAAAAAAAGTGGCGATTGCAAGGATAAAGGGAGGACAACGGGGAAAGAGGAGGGAAAACATTGCCAGCGATGAGGATTTAGCCTGAAAAGCCACGTGGCCTGCCCTGACTACTGCAGCAAGAGCTACAGTGAGAATACATTGCACTTTTTTGTTGACTTTTCAGTTTTTTAATTACCAGCGAGTTGGTAATGGCATGCAGAATCAGATCCTGCTTCCTTTCACACTCCAGACACTCATGGCTTGACCACAGGGCCATAAAATTTTCAAAGGGAAATATTATTGGTTGTAACCACCTTGGTAATATTTTTACAACTCCTGATTGACCACAAATCTATATTTAATAAGAAAAACAAAGCAAACACACACCCCATTCACTTCAGCTGGTGCAGTACATTTAACTGGGGAAACACATTCATTCTATAGGGAGGCAGGAATTGTAGACCATGCCTAGGAAAATATGCTTATTATACCCATGACTGGAAAAAAATGATAAATTTTCCTTTTTAGGTATTTTCATAAGTTGTCCCAGGCTTTATCAGCTCAGCTGGCCTCCTGCTAAAGTATTGTAAATATTGTACTCTACATATTCATTGTAGTGGCACATTAGAGAAAGACTTTTATGTTTTGAGAACATTACACAACACAATTCAGAAATTAAGTCTTTACTGATTAAAAAATCACCCCTTCTGGGATTTGGGTTTCTGAGGAAACATAACACATCCTGAAAGAGTCTTGCCTTCTCCATTCAGGTTTTGAGACAAGGAGGTCCTTCTCTTCCTGCCTCTAGAGAGCTGTTAAGGACCTCCGAGGTAGCTTTGAGCATTGAGGAAAACACTTGCAACCACTGGGAAGATATTCTGAGGCAGAGGGAGTCTTACAGTTTCTGTCAAGACCTCCAAAAGAAAATATATTCCCTGCAGAGAAAGTGTGGGGCTGGTCACCAAACTGCACTTGGTTCATGTCCAAGCTTCTGCAGGCACTTGGGTTTAGCAAGGGCATAGACTGATGCTCTCAAGGTGGCAAGAGCAAGAGTGTCCCTGGGGGTATTTTACTGTGTGCTGTGGGAGAACCTGCCTGACCTCTCTGGGTGCAGAAAAGCTCCCTGCTGCTACCCTGCCCACCCGCCACCATGCCCTGCTGTGCTGCTCCTACCCACCCAAGGCATGGGTCCTGCATGGGGTGAACTCCTGCTACTGCTGGCTGCGTGGTGGCTTGGTGCACAGAAGTGGTGTTGAGGCAGAGGGTATTTCCACTATGGCTTGTGGTGGTTGGAGGTGGGGACAGCTTTGCTACAAAGAGGAGGAATGTGCTGCAGAGTTGTATGGAAAGAGCTCGCCCTGGCCACAGCTGCGGCTCTGCACCCCAGCAGGTTTCCTGACTGCGGGTTGGTGTTTCTGAAGCAGGACTGACAACACATAGTGCGGTGGAGCTACGTGGACTGGAAATTACTTTGTACAGGGTATAAGAGCAGACACTTTGGAGAAGCTGTCGCAACTGCCTATGTCAACCCAAGAAGACAAAGAAGGTTGTTAAAGCCCAGGGCTGAGTCAGTACAGGTCTGTGACTAGGAAATTTTATGTCGACAAGTTAACAGATAGTACATTGCAATTATTCCTGTTGCCAATACACCCAAAATTATAGTGGGTTTAGAAGCCATCCATAGCAGCTGAGAGGAGGTGGCAGTTGGCTTCTGTGGACCCACAGTTAGCTTCTGATAAGGCAAGCACACATGTCCACTGAAAAGGATGCCACTCCCTTACCGCAGGGTGCTTGGTCAGTCAGAGAGACAGGTTTCTGGTCAGCAGTGTGTGTGATACACTGTCAGTCAGAAAGGCAGGTTTCTGGTTAGATGTGTCACAGACAGGTGGGTGTCTCCATGGACAGGCCATTCTTAACTTCCCTAATGCTTGTTAGCAGCCTGTCTCCTCCGGATGGTTTTCAGGAATCCAAACCGCCTTCTAGCGTGCTGGCTCCTGGAGCCCTAACCTACTATTAGCTACCCACAACTGATATAAGGACACAAGTAATGTTACAGGATAGAAGAAGCCAGCAGAAGTAGATGCAACCTATAATTCTGCTTAGATGGCAGGCAGGACATTCACATCACTCTGGCATACCACATCCTTCATAAAGGAGCACAATTTCTCTGGGAACGGGTTCAAGGTGCTGTTGATATCCACTTCTGTATCATGAGCCCTCTCCTATTGCTACTGGTCTGTGTCCAGGCAAGTGGTGGTGATAAGGATGCATGGTACGTTCACATCTTTGCAGGGCCAGAGCTCATGGACTGCAGTGACTGCAGGAGGTGTCAGCAAAGAGAATGTGACAGTACACCGTAGGGCGCTGGAACTAGTAAAGTAGCTGACACTGGGATTTGCCATGTGGTGGCTACCTCAAACACTTTCCTTAGCTGTTCCTGGGCCCACATCCCTCACCACTGTTGCCCTTACGGGACTCAGTCCACTTAGTCTCCATTTGCCTGTTTCTGTCATTGTCTCCCCATGTCCTGCACCCCCTCTTCCTTCCAGTAGATGGTCTGCTGGTCCGATGGGTCCTTCTTGCAGCAGGTAGCATCCTTGACTTGTTGGATGTTGTTTCTGCCATGGCTTGGGCGAGGGTATTTCTCAGCCTTTCTTAGTTAGAGACCCAGCTAAAGGAGTGGAAAATCATATTGCTGTTTCCTGCCTGCACACAGGAAAAAGGAAGTCTGTTCCATTTTTCGTTCTGTAGCAGAGCAAAGCCAAAAATTGCTACTTTTATCTAATACTATGTGCATAAATGACTTTTCAGTTGGCTGGCTGCTTTGAAACATTGGAGGGAAACAATCTTTCTGCTAGATCTGAAGCAAGGTTTCCTAGGGAAATGGAAAAAAGTTCTGAAAAATTTAATTTGAAGCCAAGTAAAACATTTAATTTGACTTAAAATAAACATTTTCTTCACTATAAAATGAGAATTTCCAGAGTTTTCTTTTTTTGAAAGAAACAAAAAATGTTCTTTTTTGCATAAAGCCAAAATTTTTCAGTGCAAACCCCATTTTTATCTATGAGATATGTTTCCATCCTTACCCTTTACCGTGTGCAGGGCTTTTGGTTCTTTGCCTTGACAGGAGCTCACCTACTTCTTAAAGCAAGAACCAAACAAAAAATCCAAATCAACCCCTCCACCCCCCGAATATTTCGTTATGGGCCTTTTCAGGGTTTAACTCTGCAAGTAAAATCACCTTGAAAAGTGTAAGGGGAGTTTGTGACAGAAACAAAATTAAAGGCACGTGTTTATGAACAGCTTCCCGTCCTTCCTCAGTTTAAGTGCTGAAAATATTT
Organism: Psophia crepitans; assembly: GCA_013399095.1. NCBI lineage: Eukaryota > Metazoa > Chordata > Aves > Gruiformes > Psophiidae > Psophia > Psophia crepitans. Next base: position 713,174 of record VWZZ01000399.1, read on the forward strand.
TTGTCTTCTGTTTCATGATTTGGACAGTGTTAAAAACACCGAAGCGCTTTTATTCACACATCATCAACTTGTAGGAAGAAAAAAAAAAACAAACCAGTGCCAACGACTTTGATAACATATATGTGACAGATACTGTGGTGCAATTAAAAAAAGTGCTGTAAAGTATGGCCTGCCAGACCTTACAATTAACCACTAAGACATGGCCCCCAGCATTTCCTATGGCTGAAAATGAGAATATCGGAGGAGCTGAGGCCTCTGAATGTGTCCTCTGAGAAGCAAGAGTTGTGCTCCTGATGAGAATTTTACTCTGATCTGCATTTAAGGTCATCTGCGTTTAATTCCTGCTAAAAAAATATTTCCATGTTGTGTCTTTTCGTAAAGGCCAAAGGAGCTTGGCTGCTGCAACTTTTCCCGAGGTGTGTTACGGTGATATACTGTGCCATAAACTTCAAATGTAAATGTATAGATACATTTGAATATAAAGGTCTCTTACGTGCTGAGAACATTAAATATATTTAAGTCTGATTTTCCACTGTAATCTTGTTTCCTTTCTTTAGCTGTATGTGTAGCCCACCAAGAGATTTACCCTGTCCTAGCTCGGTTTGGGGGGCCAAACAGCCCGGTGGGCCAAGGACACATCCGTGCAGGTGGACCTGGCGATGCCCCCATGCCCCGCTCCCTCTGACAGTGCCTGTGCTGCATCTCTGCTGAGATCAATAAAATGGAAATGTCATCTCTTCATCACCACGAAGGGGAGGTTGGTATTAAGTTTCAGCAGTCGATGTTCACAGCGACAGAAATTGATACACGTTCCTTGTGTTATTTCAAGGCTCGAAGCTGTTTGCAGCTGTGTCTTTATCAGAAATTCTTGCCTCTCTGCCTCTGTCAAAGGCTTTTAAATTACTTTATATTTGTAGCTTTTGAGCAGCTGGATCTTTCTGCTCATATCCTTTAATTTGTTGAAACATAGCAACAGCATTGTGGCCAAGGTAGCAAGCTTGAAAACATCTTCAGCCAGTCTTAGGACGGGCTGAGTGTATCATGAAGTAGCTCATAAATGTAGCCCTAGATTGTTGTTTTACTTATAAGATGTAGCCTACCCAGATCAGTTCTGAAAGTAAGATGGGACCAAGCATCGCCTGAAGGGAAAGTGTGGTACAGGGCAGCTGCATCATCTCTCCCTACAGCTCTGTCCTACCACCCAGCCCCCTTCTTCTCTGCACAGGCTTCCAGATGTCTGGTTGAAAAGAATTGGTCACACAGTCTGGGGACAGCAGTGGCACCAGGAGCCTTGGACAACCAGTTCCTCAGCTGTAACCACAAGTAGCTACAAGGGGAAGAGAGAGTCTTTGTCGGTAGCTTGTGCGCAAACCACCAGCTGAATCATATTCACACAAAGCGTTTGTCAAACAAGGAGGAATAACAAATCCATATATTAAAAAAACAAAGAATTCATTAACAGAAAAGAAGGCTAAATTAGTCAAATAAATAATTCACCACAAATTTCTCAGTTCTGTTTCATACCAAACATTTATGTTAACCTTCTAATCCTTCAACTTGCTGAAGCTCTGGGAAGATTAAAGCCAAACGAAAGCAAAAACCAAAAAGGCAAGAAAATGCGACTACGCACCTGTTGTTCCTCACATACATGGAGTGACTGGCTGTGTCTCAGTAGAAGCTCTTTTTTTTTTCCATTGCTTGATCAGGTTTCTGTGGCTATTAATGGAAGTAATAGTCCAAATCCCATCTGTATGGGAAGATAGGTCTTGCCGACTCACAGATAGGTCTTGTATTATTATGGGTTTTCACCATTCATATCCCAATTCAGGAAGCACATTTCTCTGTTTTTTCCTCCTCTGATAGCTCTGTGAAGAGTTGTAGCTGTTGCTTTGGCAGATATTCTTAAGATGGGACTTAACTGGTGTTTCAGCGTAACTGGAAGTATGAGAGAGTTTTTCAAATGACAAAAAAACCTCACAAACTGAGGGCACAGGACCACTTGTTTTAAGCAGCAAAGCATTAAAGTCTCTGGTGCTCGGGAACACTATGCACAGCCTGCAGTCTCTTTAAAAGTTCTCTTGCAAAGACATTTACGTAGTTGATGGCTGGGTGAAAAGCACAGGTTAACACAGTGCTGTTGTGCTGGTGCTGCCCAGTGGAGCCCCTCAGCAAATGTACAAAGGTTAGCAGATCTGGCTCGGTTCTCATGCCCTGGGCCTTTTCCCTCTTCATAGATCTCCATGTTTCGCTCAGACCAGTGCGTTGGTTAAGCAATGGTATTTCTAATCATTCAGGTCAATACTGCTGTATTGCCATTGCAACACTGATTAAACAGCTAAAATACAGCATTACAAAACCAATGAGAATACAGTACTTTGAAGTCACAGCTCACTACTGCTCCCAGTCACTTCCACAGAAAGCAATAAAAAGTACAATCAATGAATTGGGATTTCATCAGCGAGATTTAACCTCAGCCGTCATCTGTAGCTGCGCCGAGGTTTCAAAGACCACGTTGCGACCCCTCATTATGGCTTGGGTACAGAGGCCTTGGCTGAACCAGCGGTCTCTGGTCAGGGATTTGTTTATCATCAGAGATGATTTTGGTTTTGCCATTACTGAATTCCCAGTGTGTATGTATCTTCTCTTTGTCTCTGCCATTCAGAACAGTCTCCATTCCTTGTTAATTTATAAACAGTGTGATGAAATCAAATGAGACTCCCGTAGGGCTTTCCTTTTATTGTAAACATGGTAGTGCTCAGTGAAAACACTGAGGTATTTCAGCTACTAAACCCAGCAGGAAAAATAATAGTTTTGGGGAGGTGGTGGCAAGTCAAATATAGCATTTGTTCAAAGTTGCAGCAAAAATAGTTATTTTGTAAGCATCTGACATACTGTTTTTCCCCCAAGAAGGATTTTTCTGGACATATCAAGACAGAAGTCTCAGGTGAGCCTTTCTGTGCACAATGTAAACTAAATGTGCATGTTCCCCATTTTGTGGGAAGAAGAAAAATAACCAAACAAGTAGTAGGTGACACATGGTTTCACCTTTTGGATGTGTGCAAGACTATGCTGAGTGTCTCTTTCAGATGCTTCAAATAAAGCAGTGGAATAAAAATGTTTTCAAACACACTGCAAAGTTCTGCTCCGTCCCATCACCTGACGGAACACCAAATTCACTTTTTTTTTTTTTCTTTTTTTTTTCAAAAATACCCCCCCCAGCTTTGAAAATATCTTCCCCTGGTGGAACTGAATGACTTCTCACTTAAAAAAAGGCTAAAAAATAGGAATTAATTACACTGAATACATAAATTCCGATAGAAATAATTTCTGTTTCTAGACATGGGACATTGCTCTTTATTATTTTTATGATGTTGCAGAACTACTGAGGTTATAACATACATTAAATGGAGGTGCTGAGCTTTCTTAAATTACAGGGTTGGCCATGCCTGTGCCTCGCCTGCGATGAGTTGGTATCCATCGCTGTGTGTACCCAGCGCCTGTGCACCCACGAGGTTACAGTGGATCTCTCTCTCTCCTCACTCCACAAAGTAGAAGCACATTTTTTGTAAAGTAGTGCAATGTGGCAGCAACACAACTGTTCTGCTGGGCGAATCCTTAAACAAAGTGAGGTAGAGAGGACTGATAGACTATATTTAAAGTCTATAAAAAGTTAACAGCCTTTTCTCAATAATTATGTATCTATAAAAAAAAATAAAATTGATACAGGGCCAAAACTTAATGGCAGTTATATTAATGTGACACTGAACACTCACGGGCTGTAGATACGTGCAAAAGTGGGTCACATATAGCTTAGAAGCTTTACGTTGTATATTCTGTTCGGTATGTGTCTGTTGAAATAAGTTTTTTGTCTGTAAAGTGAGCAAGTCACCTCTGGTACTGCATTTCTTCTGTGCATGCTGCCTGTGTTTCTGTGAAATGAAGGAGGACTGAAAACCTCCCATTTGTTGCTGGCTGATACTCATTTGTTTAATATTCAAGTGAGGGCAAATCTCCTGGTTTCATGTCCTTACTTTCGCCTTTGTTCACATAAGGTCCCGTTGCCTACCCAGAATGGGAGCAAACGAAAGTGAGGACTTAATTCCAGCTGATACTAGTTCATTGTGGCTTTATACTGGTTTTGCAGCAGGTTAGTTTCGCTGGGCTGCCCTGCCTTGCCATTACTGTCAGTGAGAACCTCCATGTCTGTGTGATTAAAGGAGCCCCAAAAGTAATCTCTGCAGAGATCAGAGTGAAGGAGCATTGTGGGATGAGGGGAAAATACAAAGACCTTTGGAAATCCAGAGAAATAAGTTTCCTTCTATTTTATTTTTTTTTTTTTAAACTGGAAACTCTGGTCCTCATTTCCTTGCCACTTTCATGAAAAATTCAAAGTTATATCAGGCATTAAAATGACAAATTGGCTGATTTTGTCTGTTGTTATAAATATGGAGCACTATTTGCTTGTCAGGCAGCTTCATAATTAGCAGCGGTCTATGTGGTATCAAGGCAAGAGATCATCAGATCAAGTTTCATGTTTATTCCACAGCCAGCATCTTCCCCATTGCTAATGAAAGTGTCTCCCAGGGACTGGCATATCTGAGCCTGGCAGCTATGTAACATCACTCCTTGAGCTTCACTTCCATCCCAACCCTCATTCTCATTTGGCTTTTGATCAGATCCCGTATTTATAAATGAACCCTATTATCAAATATGTTTTCAATAGTGCTTTTTAAGGCAAAAAGAAGCAATATGTTTTCCTAGTACTTTTTGTTGCTGCTAAGCATAAGTCCGTGTTTGTGGAGTGTGTTTATGCTATTCAGGAACATGGTCAGCTTTGCTATTTTGTATGGGCAGGGCACGTGCATTTGTGAAGGCATAAAAGGCCATCAGGTTTCTAGTAGTTCACAGTTTGCCTCCTGCTTCTTCCCAAGGCTGAAAGATTTTAGTTGGGGAAACTACAATGTCTCTGAAAAGTCATGATTTAATGAAGAATTGCAAATAATGCAAAGATGGAAATGACATTCCTTAAGAGATTCCATGCTTTCGTTTGCTGAAGTACTCCCTGCAGAAACCTTCCTCATCTTACCTTTTCCCAGTCCAGCCTTCACACTGTTGTTGGGACTATTTCTGTATAACGCGAAGAAGCTGATGGTTTGGTATAAGCAATAAGATCACAGGACTTTTGATACTGGAGTACTGGATCAGCTGTCATGTCATGACATACATATTCATAACCTAGCAGGCCTTGTAGTCGATTTATGCATAAGGGACTGATAAGAAAAAAAATTGATTTATGATGATCTCGAAAACATGGTCTCCCAAGATGTATTCTGCAGCTTTGAGACCTACAGTTTAGGCTCTATTAATTTTACAGTGCTGTCTGGAATTATCAGGTTAACTGTCTTTACACTTTTGAAATGGGTAGTTCTGTTTTGGTTCTTGCTTTGTTCATGCCACTGATTTATAAATTATTTAATCTATCACTGCACAAAAAGACTGAAATTGGTTGCCAGATTACAACATCTACTTATTTCAAAGTTTCTTTAGCAACTTTTTGATATTATCTTAAATACTCCCTATTAAGTGCTGGAGGGAGGGGAAATGTTGAACCCAATGGCATGTGTTGTACAATTCAATGAACTTTCTGCAAGAAAACACCATTATCATTACACAAATGTCGCCCTGTGCCCAGAGAAGCACATCAGACAAAGCCTTCAGCGCAGCATTGCATCAGACAAACTTCAGCATGAGGTCACACAGTGAGAGAGGTGATGGAGTCTCCTGATGGAGAAAGAGGTACAGATGTACAAAAAGAATTTGATCTTTTATTTTTTTGAGTAAAGCACTCAAGCTATAATGTTTCTTCCTTTTAGTAGTGTTACTTGAGTGGGTACGGCCACAGCTCTGCCTTGCCCCTTTCCAGTCAGGGAAACTGAGTTGGTCTTGATTGTTTGGAAATTCATTGTTGGAGAGGAACTGGGAAGAAATGGGGATGGAGCTGTGATGTGCATGGGGCAGCTCTGAGTTCATGTGCACCTCAGCAGGCACCCACCATCCCTTGCTCAAGAGTCCAGCTGCTGTCTGGAATGAACAACGGTGCAGAAAATTACTTTGACGTCCATGGTTTCACTCACACAGCCTATTCCTGCGTGAGTGTGGGCTGGCTTTATGGTGCTTGTTGACAATAATTTATCTACAGGTGACAAACACAAAGTTCTCCATCATCTCTTCTACAGAGAACGCTTCTGCCAATGCTTTTCGGCACAACTGGGCAGTTGTTTTCACTTTTAGCATGTGATCATTTGAAAAGCCAATTTGAGTGCATACAGCTAGCAGGGAAGAGTGCCTGAATTTCCACAGAACTTTCTTCTGTGTTTCCCACACACGTGTGGGTTTCTGTACTGCAGCTCCTTGTTGTCAGTGCTATCTGAGCGTGTTGATCCATTGTGACTGATCGGTACCTATCACAGTCTTGGTAACTGTTGGGCAGTGACAGTTTTATTGAAGTTATGATGTCTTGTCTGGTATCTGTGTGTATTTGTCCAAAATCTTGCTGATGGATCAGAGATTTTTCTGCAGAGCTAAGCTTTAAAAAAAATCCCACCATTAATTTTCTAAGTTGATTTTGGACTCTTAATTAGCTCTGGCTGCAGCGCACAAGCTCCAGCAGAAAATTCCTTTCTCAAAGCACAGGAGACCTATCCTTACATTCCCTGCTGCTTTTGGACAGATACTAACCCAGGAGAGCCATTTTGCTTGTCTTTCTTGCTGGATCAACAAAAGCAGAAATATCGCCTGTGCAGTATCTCATGTATAGAATGAGTAGCTCAGCTTTAGCATAGTGCTGCTAGAAGACTATTTCACCAAAAAAAATGTTCCTTGCAGTATTATTCCATCCCACAGATTTAGAAACTCTGCATGAACATTCATCATCTGATGATAGTCAGCCATGGGTGAAGAAGTTTGTTACATAGTCTGATAAATGTTGAGCAACTACTGTTTCCAGAAAGTCGTATTGAGAGGTTCATACACTTAATATTCAGATACTTGGCATTTGCATGTGTAAAACTGGAGAAATTCCCAAGAGAATACTGAATAAATACCTTGTGATCTGGTCCATTAACTTCACTGGAGAGGTCAGCTCTAGAACTATTAGAAAATAGCATTGTGCCCATATATAATTTGTTTTTCTTTCATTTAAAACTGAAAATGGACAGGCTTTTTTCAAAGACGTTCAACTGTTAATCTAAATGATTTTAGTTTGTGTTGGAAATTGAAGTTCTCAGGTTTGAAGTTCTTGCATTTACAATGTAAAGTTGAAAATTTCTACATAAAAAGACACTTTATGTGAAATAAATTATTTAAATGAACTCCTAATTTTCCAGTGAAAGCCCAATTATGTTGGAAAATTTTTAACCATTTTCTCAAGAGCAGAATCCTCAAGAGAAATGAAATATAGCTGGTATATTCTCACAGAATCATAAAACCCCTCCGAAGTTAGAGGACGCCTCAAGAGTTCATCTAATTTACTTCTCATAGTATGCAATGCTACAGACAGGAAAAAAAGATAATGGTTTAAATGATCTAATGAAGAGTTTAAATTATTATTATCATCAATATATTTTAAAGAAGTGTTGATTTCCAAACCACTGGCAAATAATTGTTTCAGTGTAACTTCTAATGTGTGACTTTCACCTGAACGAGCTCTATGATGTATTCTGAATTAATATTTCTTTTAATTATTGCTCAGAGATTCCAGTTAGGAACAGGGTCCTGTGGTGCCAAGGGATGTATGGATGCAGAATTTAGCAAGAAGCCACATGCTGAAGGCCATGTCATCTGAAGAAACACATCTCAAAAATCTTTCTTGAGATCCTACTTCTTCCTAGAAGATTTCCAACACTCTTAAATATTTTTTTTTTGGCAGTAAATAACATGTTCTTTTTGAAGGGGGTCAACATTTGTAATTTCAGTTTTACAAAAGATTGCACACTATCGGTTGAGCTTGCCAATGGATAACATCCATAAATGTAAAATGTCAGTCTGCAAATTACCAATCCCTTCCTGAAGTGCTAAGGTCTGTGAGCAGACAGGGTTTTGCTTTTTAAGCAAGAGGCAAGTAAGTGAGACGCTGTTGTAGGAGATAATTATGAAAAACAAACCTCATGGCTGTGATTGCAGGGGCTGTTGTGATAAATACAGGTAAAAATTGCGAGTCTGAAAATAAGAATGCATTTATTCAACAGCTTTCTGTGGCCACAATGCAATTGAAAAGGATGCTGAGATCTCATTACTGCTGAAAAGGTCTCCTCACAATGCAGAAATGTGGACATAAAGCAATAGGGGAGAGCCGAACATTAAAAACATTGACCTGCTTCCTTTGGCTCTTGATTAGTCTGGGGATGAGAAAGATCTGCACACCCATCTGGCAATCTCTTGTAAATATTGACTTCTAGGGAGCAATGCCATCCTTCCAGCTCGCAGCGGTGCCTTCCTTTGTTGCCGCCAGATTGTGGCATTTCAGATAACGGCTGCCCTGCACATGCAAAGTTTCATCATTCCTTTAAAGAGCTCCAGATACTTTAGGCACAGCTCAGTTGCCTAAACCAAGGTATCTGAGGCCATCTGAGAGACCTTGGGCATCCTGCTGGTCCCTCAGCTGCCAGGTCGGGTATTGTCTGTGTCTCCCATAGGTACCTTGTTGTATCTCCCAGTTACCACATGGATGCTTAGGTCATCTCTAACTACAGGAGCTACTTACGTCTGGGCAACTAAAAAGTGCCCTTTGTGTCTGAAAGCACATCTGCCATGCAATGTTAGAGCCATAAGCAGTCATCAACTGGCCTGTTTTTTGGCATGTGAGCACCCCAAGAAACTTAGATTCATGGTGGTAAAGCTTGTTGCAGTCTCATCTTGGCAGAAATACTCCAGAAAACTAAAGGAAATCAGGACAAATTGCAATGGACTCCATGCCACTGTCGAATACTTGGGGCTTTCCTTTAATTACGTTGGAAGGTGCAGTGTTTTGTGGAACGAGATTTGATCCTTCAGAGATGAACCTGTCCGTAACTGGTCCCACTAGAAGAATAGAAATCTGAAAACAGAAGCTGAAGGAGAACAGAGCACTGGCTTCCTTAGCAGGGAGAGCAGTGCCCTGAGCATTGCTGGAAGAGTGCAGGAGACAGGGGGAGAGGAGATGGGTGCACGTACAGTAAAGAGCAAGGCCTTGGCTGCCATTCCCATGGTCCTTGCAAAGGTCTGAAAACCTCTCAGACCAACACCCTACTGAGAAAAGTGCAGAGTTAAGGCACGTGGCCCCAAGTGCAGCTGTTGAAGTTTGTAAGCAAGAGGTGGAAATTAGAAAATAATAACCACTCTCAGCCCAGGCTGGCTGCTTGTGCGGGAGGGGAGGTGTGGAGAGAGACACACACACACTTTTGTCTCTTATGTGAAGAAAGACACCACAGCTATTCCTCCTGCAGCTGGACTCCAGAAAGTGCTTATGAAAGAGCGGGGAGGACAGCCTGTGCTTCTGGTGTGGTTCTCACTGGGCTGCCGTTGAGCTGCCCCTGAGGATGGATGGCTGGAAAAGAAATCGTGAACGAGCACATGCGACTAGCCTTGAAATTATTCCTTATGATTTGTATCCTTTCCCGCTTTCAGATAACACCTGTAAAACACGGCGTGCTAATAGCAATTTCATTTGTTTGAGAAGTACTTAGCACTACGGCCTCGAGCGTCAGCAAACAGCGCCGGTGACCGTGAGCCGTATCCCCTCTGGCCCAGGTGCCCGGCTTGAGCTTTACTTACCGTTCCTTCGTGTGCCTGCCTATGGAGGGACCCGGGGAGTGGCGGGTGGCCTGAGGTGCTCGCTGCTCTCCCGAATTTGGACGCGGCAGCTGTGATGGCACCAGTTAACCCCCGTCAGCAGGCAGCCTGGGCATGGCCCCCAGCCACAGCGACACAAACCGGCCCACTGCTTCTGCTACCTCCACTCTTGAGGCGCTCGTGTGGCATTTTGAGTCCAGGTACACGTAGGCAGCGCTTTGATACTAGCCAGGAATAAACAGGCACAGGCCTGACTGAAGCCTTGTTCTATCACTCTTTCAGGTGCTTTGTATAAACTTCTTAATAGCTGATGTGATAAGGCTGATGGTCAAAATAACTTCGACTTGAGGCAAAAAGGCATTAGTAGGAAACTGAGAAAACATGGAATTTTACCACTGAAGCAGCCGGGAGCTGACTTGTCATGGTCCCATTTACTAATGATAGCGCTAGGGGTAGTGACCCGCCTGAGGATATTTTTCCAATCCCTCCACCTTCCTGCTGCTCCTACTCCGTCTTTCTGTTCAGAGATGTTTTCTCACTGGATGCTGGTGCAAAACCTCTCTGGCAATCCTCAGAACTTGCTGGGCATGTTTTTTGTTAAGTGCCAGGTGGTGAAATAAAAAAAGACAAGTGCACAGAGACTTTTTGTTACTGTGATTAATTTTCACGTTCTTACAACTCCTGATCCTGGCTGCATCCCGATGCGGAAGATTCAGCATTTAAATAGCATTCACGGGTTACTATTGATCAGGGGGGCTGGGGGGAAGTGCATTTATTCCTCCTGGACTACTCTTTCTCCTGCTTTATAATTATTTGTTTCCACTTGTAGTGGTTTTGTTATTTAGTGTTTAAAACTAGTTTAATTAATCTCTTCTGTTGTTGTTGTTTTGAAAATGTGACAGACACTCATGAGATAGATAATGGATTGATAAAGAACACTTGAGGGGACCCTGGAGTGCTCATCATTTGCTAGGTAGGGTATGTTAAACATAATACTGGTAAGATCAAGCCCTCCAGGACAAAAAATGAAAGAGGCATTTAATTGGAACACTTAGCAATCACAAAACCAAGACAGAGGTTAAATTGTTTTGAGCAAGAGAAATTAATACATTAAAGGTTACATTTCCAACTGTGAGGCTGCAGAGCCAGGCTCTTATGCAGTGTCAGAATTACATAAGGCAGAAGAAATGGCTCTGAAATGATTGTGGAATCATTAACAAAAGCCAAGGCAGAGTAAGACATTTCCCAGCAGGAGGGTGTGAAGAAGAATAAAGACATGGAGAGAGCTCATTAAGAATGAATTGCAGACCATAAACATTTGAAACCACTAAGTGTGGAGTTCTATCTGTTATCTAATGACTCAGAAATTATAAAACTAGCAATGACTTTCAGAAAAGGAGTTGACTTTGCAGGAGGTTGTTTGCCATTATGAAAAAAAGGTAATTTTTTTTTCTAGTTGGGGAGAAAAAAAATAAAAATCCTTCATCTTTGTAAATCAGCACAATTTAAGCAACTTCAGCTATACCCCAGAGAGATTTCCTTCTGTATAATTACACATTGTCTCAGATTTAGTAACAAGGATGTTGAAATGGAGGAACTGCATAGAGGATGAAGGAAGAGACAAGAGGTTCATTTCTTACCGTCTGACTGCAAATGATTAACCTCTTCATCTTTGAAAAGATCTAGCAAGTGCTGAGATCTCCCTAATTAGTGGGAATTTCATTTTCTTCATTTTGATAAAGGTCTAGACCAGTCTTTGCCTGATAAACAAATGATAGTCAAAGAAACAAGGGTGAATTAAATGCACTGACCAAACACCGTCCGTTTGGTTTCTATGACGCAGCCTCAGCAGATCCACACAGAGCACAGAAGGCGGCAGATTATGTGGCACCAGCAGCTTGTTTTTTAATAATGCTGTGTATGACACAGCCATTGCACCAAGCTACCAGGACATTCCTCCAGTCTCCCAAAAAGATGTAGATTGTTTTCCTATTTATTGGATTTACACTGGAAAGGGTTCCAAACTAAGCATTTTATGGGATGAGTTGAAGATGGAGTAGAACGAGGGGCAAACAAACAAGATTTAGGAGTGACATGAAAGAAGTCTCCAGTGGGAAAAGGAGTTGGAGATTTGGGGAGCAGAAGCATGAGGAAAATGGCCATTACTGGTTGCTGACAGGTTATGGAAAGGTAGCAAAAGCAGATCAGTTTGCTTCACTCTAAATTAATTCATTTTTCAATTTTTCTGCTGATACGAAAATCTTCCATCGTGCAACAAGGTCTCCTGATTTAAACAAAACTTTTCATTATAATTATCTTTGACTTCTAATAATTTTCTGTTTAAGATTTCGTCCATTCTGAAATAAAATGTAACTTCAAGGGAAGCTTGTCATTCCTTAGCTTCTAAGATTAAAAAATATCAAAGTAAAATTTTAATAAATGAACTTTTTTAAAAAGAAAAAAAAATAAATTGCCAAGGAACACATGTTCATCCACACATTCACCATGAATTCGTGAGTGTTTTGGTTGATCTAAATTTGCATTTTGGGGCAAATAAAACCGGCAATCCAAAGTGCCATCCCACTCTGGTGTGAAGATGGAGAGTGCCAGGCTCTGGGAGAAGGCAGGCAGGGAAGGTGGGATGACTGTAGAAAGGTCAGTAGTAGAATTAGCTTCCATACTGTAGGCACAAAAATTTCATTTGTGGTGGATGCAGAGATAGCTAAATGCATGCAAGCTCCATTTAATGGATCCGGTTTATAAAATTGGCTGCTACTTTCTGACCAGCATTTATTTTGACGGTTGAATGACTTACGGTTCCAATTAAAAGCAGCTAGATGTTTAACTGGGAGACTGTGGCTATAGAAAATAGCCTGCCTGTGCACGGCTTTCCTTTGTGCTTGTATTTAAAACGTACACACGTCTGAACTGGAGTAGGAACCACGAGGAATTCAGGGGAGCCGAATTTACCCGCTCGTGGGCTGGGCAAGCTGGGCTTTGCTCTCTCCTCCCAGAAGGGAGCTGACCCACCACCACCTGCACCCACCACTGCGAACAGCCTCGAAGCTGGAGGTGACATTGTGGCATCAATCACAGCTCTGCTGCGTATCAGCCTGAATGGGAAATACCCTGTGTACCCCAAGGACCTGGCACGGGGATGTTGCTGCCGGAGAGAGCGCTCCCCGTGCCGTCCTGAAGCCATGCACATGATGAAATGTCAGTAAACATTTTTCTGCTCCTAATACTTTGCTCCCCTTGGCAACTACAACATCCACCTGTGCTATTAGAGAGACAGCCCCTCTTACAGTGACAGGGAACAAAAAAAGGCAGGGAGGAATTATGTTAGTTCAAAATAGAGGCAAATGTTGTGGGATAAATTTGGTCCCCTGTGAAAGGAGCGCTCACTTGTTGTTTGCAGGAGACGTGGCAAATTAAAATCAACGGTCCTGGAAATGACTGGGACATACTGGGGAAAGACATACGAGTGAGACGGCAAGAAAAGCGTACGTCCTTTCTGGCATTGTCCGTCGGCATGAAATAATCCTGTGGAAGTATTCAAAAAGCCGTGTGTTGTAAGGATCTATGTTAAGATCATGAAGTTCGGCTTGTCATTCAGACTTCAGAGGGGAGCTCATTTGTGAACAGAGGAGGAAAAGGTCTGGAATTCATACGAATGGGAGAAGAAAAAAAAACAAAAAACAAACCCCTGAAATTCCTTTAACAAATAACCGGGATTGAGCAGCTCCAGCAGGCAGACCAGAAGTGACAGTCAAATGTAACGTATCACTCAGGACACTATCAGGCATTTCCCTCCTGCTGCTGTTTGAAGATCTCTAGATGCTGCAGGAAGAGGTTTATTGTGGTGCAGATTTGCTGCAGAGTGTGCAGTGTGCTGCAATAACACAGATATTTCCAATGGTCTTCGCTACAATACCATGTACTGTATGTACTCAGCTGAAATCAATGGGACATGTAAATGAGAGTAGGCAGAATCCCTTCCACGGCGAGGAACAAAGCATCTGTGCTATCCTAAGCAAATAAAAGGATCAGCTCGTGCAGGATACACAAAGAGCTGTGACCGCACTGTACCATGAGGGGTCTGTTGTGAAGTTGAATATCTGTAATTTCCTAGTGGCTTGGGCAGGGTGAGGGTAACTTAATACAAAGCAAGCGAGATCTTTGCATGCTTCTAGCCCTGAATATTAGGGGCAAGGCATAAAACACAGGTTTGATGAAAACCTCTGTGATAGGAAAGCAAAATCCTTAATGGGAGGGAAGAAAAGAAAGGTTGCACATATACAACTACTGAATAAACAAATTATATGTCGAGTCTAAATGATTAATTGCCCTGAAGAAATATATGGAACAGGCCAAACTGGAGAGAAAAGAAAAAGCATATTTCAAGGACAAGACAAAACCAGATCCTAAAAGAACCATGGTTTTCAGAAATCCCCCCCCTTGAAATAAATGTCCTCCTAAACACCCACATGCCCCTGACTAAACAAAATTCGAATAATAAAATAAAGCAAAACCCAGGACTTCAGAGGGAGAAGAGGGTACAGAGAAGGGAGGGAGGGAAGAAATACACCAGATAAAGAGAAAATATACAGTGTAATATTTCATCTGCTGATATACCATAGTGAAACATAAACTAATCCTCATTCATATGGGAATATTCACTCAGAATTTACTTGTGGCTTTGGTACTTTTTCTTGACTGGTTAGATTCCAGGTCTTCTGGAAGACCTGGAAAATTTGAAAACACAAATGTAGATAAGAATTAAGTGTATCAATTCACTGCTGAGTTGCCAGTTCCTTCCTCTCCCATAAAAAAAAAATCCCACACCTTGCACACTACATACCTTTGCGCATGTATATAATAAAATAAATATATTTAATATAGTCTTACAGCTAGGGGTCATATGGATATACTTATATACATTCACACACAATACCCGTTGCTCAGTTAAGTAAAAGGCGAGGGCGGGGGGGGAGGGGGGAAGATTTTCTTTGAAGACCAAAAGTCAGACCCAAGGTAACAAAAGTAAAGCGTAATTTACCCTGTAGTTAAAAACCAAAGGAGTCTTTATACTAGGGGGCCGCTGGTTCTATTCATGCCATTCCAGAAGAATATAAAAGAGACGCTTTGGGATTTTGAAGTAAAAATTCACAACAGTATGTCTTTACTTTTTTTTCCCCTTCAACCAAGACATCTTTTGCTGGAGTCCTTTATCTAGAGCTTTGTATACATATTTTTAATCCTATACAAAAATGATAGGATGTCAAGAAGGATCTATAATAACACCATTTTTTTTATTTCACTTCAAAGACTTGGCAATTTCTGATCCATGTGACATTCACACTCCTTCAGGGTCAAACAACATCTTGCAGCCTTCATAAAATGATTAAATATTTTAAACAGCTCCTGCTTATACCTCCATCGCCCCTCGAGACTGATACTGTTATCGTTTTTGTCAAAGCCAGTTTCCATCCGCATTTGTCATTCCTGCTTGCATTTATGAGTTATCAATCGCCACGTCAAAATGCAAAATAACTGATGTTCTCTGGGCGGGATTGGATGGTCTATCTGGGGCTTTTAATCAATGCTGATTTTTATTTTCCATACCCATACATAAATCTTTACCATTCTGGGCCACATATAATGCGTTTGTACAAAACGCAGTGACAGAAGCAGTAGTTATATTATCAAACATTATACCTCGGGGCTAACTGAGTATCAAGGGCTTTCAAAAGGGAACATTGGGAATTACTGTGCAGGAGAGATGACTGCAGGAGAGAATATAAGGGATTGGTTGTTGCCATTTATAAATCAACATCATGCAAGCTAATCCTTCTCACTTAAATGCAGCCCAAATACTTTTCCTGATACTCTGAAACTCAGCCTATCTACTTTTTTTAAAGCTTGCATAATGCACACGAACAATGGTTATATGCATTTTCTTATTTCTTGAACTTTTCCCTAGGGATGTATATAGAAACTGTGCTGCTGTGTTGTTTTTTTCTCCCCAAGGCCTACAAGCCGGTAAATATCCTCTTTTTAATCATACCTGAATTATTAGCACTCTCTCCGCCCCCATTTTTTTCCCTGAGCCACTATAATAAAAGGGAATGTGTTTCATTCATTAAAAGGGTATCTGCCTCGTTTATTCAATGAAGATTGCAGCCAGCCATAGAAATAGCTCATAGCCCATGCCAAGCAGGCTCCAAGGGCCAGGTCGGGGATAGTTTGGAGTCAGGATTGCTGAGCGCTGGGCTCCCTGGGAAAACCGGACACCATTACAAGGAAGCAAAGGCCAGGGGAAATCTCCAGTCTTCCTTGCAGGGACGTCTGCGTGTGCTTCACGGTGCAGCTCTGGTTACTGCGCTCCTTGCCAACTGGAACTCGCTTCTATCTGGAAAATTGTCTGTATTGCTAATAATGGCAATAATTACTTTTACCAACGTTGAACGAAACTGCTCGGGACTCCCCCGAGTGAGGCAGGCTTTCGGGCTCAGGGGTGGAAAGATGAGGGGTGTAATTATGCCTGTGAAGTTCTTCCTTGCTGCTTTCGGTGCTGGGAGGGCTGAACTGAAGTCTTGATAAGATCTGCTAGATAAGGGGCTGTAAGCGGTGAGCAGCCTCTTTCCTCTTTTGTAACTAAGCTATCTGCCACGGGACCAAAACATTTTTATCAAGTTTTCAGCAAAACATTTTTCTGAATAATCCACTTCTATTATATGATTTCCCCTATTGTGTACACAGGCTTAGAAAAAACATTTATAAGCCTTTTTTACTGAACTGCTAAAAGACATTCACTTTGGGTATCTCCCAAAGGAAGGTTACCAAAATTCTCTCCACTACGGGCTAATACGTTTTATTCCTCATTAACTAGGACAAACGGGAGAGTCTTTGAATTGCAGCCCTACTATCTCAAGGGTCACCTTATTTTATGTTTGTGACAAACTACAGTGTTTGCACTATGGTGAAGTAACCTTGATCATCCATGCCTGCTCTCCGTCAGGGTTAAAGTGGCAAGTATAACGCAAAAATTAGGTTAAGGTGACTAAAAGAGAGGTCTCTGATGACCCTCAGGGAGCCCAGTGTTACCAACCACCTTTTTCCAACCCATGTGAAACTTTTCCAGGAAAAAAAAGAAAGGACAGTACTGTAACATATTGAAGCATAAGAACAGGTATCAAAGTAAGAATATGGTTCAAAGTTTATTCTGTTAATCTTTCTGAATACCTGTACCAAACCCAAGGAGTACTCACCTGCAACATATTCCAAAATTGCCCTGATCCTGTTCTTCAAGCATGGGTAAATTACTATTGACCTTTACCCCCCATAGCCTTCAGCAGAGATGCACAGTTTGCATGGTCACCTCCTGAGGCTGGAGCTGAAGACCCTGGGTTGGGTGGGGACAGCACTCCTGTTGTCCTCTGGTAGTCATGCTGGAAATGTTGAACTGGAATGGTTGCAGCTACCAAAAACCTTGTATTTCCAAAGTGGTTTGTAGTCACAAACATGTGTCCAAGTGTTTGGAGAGAAGAAAGCTTAAACGAAGACTAAAACGTGGTTTAAGGACTAATAGTTTATATAGCTACTTGTTGAACAAAAATTAATTACACATGTGTGTTTTAAGAGAGGAGAGGTTATCTTTTATATAAGCTTCAAGAGGAATCCTTACTACTGTGAGGTTCAGCATGGAGGAAACAGCCTTCCTGATCTGGTGGTGTGCACAGGACAAGAGTTATGACAGCTTCTCATCTTTATATCTACTCTATAACTTAGCATACAGGTAGCTCGACGTATGAGGCCTAGGAGACTTTGTATGCAGCCCCAGCAGGCTTTCTGGTGGTGGCTGTTCTTGGCAAAACCTCTGGCTGGTGGGGCAACAGCATCGGGCATTGGAACAGGTTGCCCAGGGAGGTGGTGGAGTCACCGTCCCTGCGCGTGTTTAAGGAAAGGTTAGACGCGGTACTGAAGGACATGGTTTAGTGGGTAATAGGTGGTGGGGGAATGGTTGGACTGGATGATCCTTGAGGTCTCTTCCAACCTTAATGATTCTATTCTATTCTATTCTATTCTATTCTATTCTATTCTATTCTATTCTATTCTATTCTATTTACAGGATTTTCTGCAGCTGTGCTGGGTTGAGGTGCCAATCCAAGGCTGTTGGCCAACCAAGAGCCAACCAGGAGACACTGTATTCTAGGTCTGGGCTATTCCCTTCATCCTTCCTATCTATGACTCTGCACAGCAGCAACACAGCTCTGCTAGGTCACCAGGAGTGCAGCAGCAATCTCTCCTTTTGCAGTGGTGAAAGAGAAGCCCTACTGCCCAGTGTCTCCAGTAATGAATGTGAAACAACTCTACAGGTGAGGAGAAACCCAGGAGATTCTTCTTGCCCCAAGAAGGATTGGGGAGGGCTTTGTTTTGGGCTGGTTTTGAGCTCTATTATGTGGCTTTCAGCTCGGTGTTTACTCTTGCCCCGTGGCCCTGTTTGTGTCATCCACCCTTTCTCCAGCTCTGTGTTCAGAGAGAGTTTGAAAGGAAATTATCCCTCTCAGGAGCCCAGTCTAGAGCCTCAATTTATTCTGAATAGGACTTTATGCCTCATGTAGCCTTGCTGAAGTCAATGGGATAATTCATATAATACGAACTACTTGTTGTGAGTAAGAATACTGGAATTCAGCCTCTCCTATTTTGCTTGGATTGCTGGTCATGATCTTGTATGCTTGTTTGACCTGAGTAGCCAGCCCTCATTTTTAATTCAGATTCGGACTGTCTGCAGATGTAGTTAAATTCTCTTGGTTTTCCTGCTTCTGCCGCTGGTTGGGATCATCAATGTTTTGGATCTCGTTTGGTTTGTAATGTATTTTATCTGGCAGCTGTGTCTCCTGCACACTTCTCCGGCTTGCCCAGATGAGTGGGTGGTTCTCTGACTCCTGGCACGCAGTATGATTCTGTTTTTTTTAACTTCTCCTTTTGGCTTCCCATCCTCTACAGCGGAAGTCACATTAAATTCACTTTAAATAGCTTCTCTCAGTTCTGGCCTTCAAAAAAGATGGATTGTTTTGAATAGTTTTAGTAATAAAGTGCATTTTCTTCCCCCTCGGGTTCCGAGTAGCAAATTTCCATCTGTGTCAGAGACCAATGATGCTGCTAGGCTTCTGGGACCCTTCGGAAAATACAGGTGAAGATCTCACTAATCACCTTTATATCTGTCTGTGGGACTTGCTTTTCAGTCACTACTCAGCAGATGTTACCTAATGCTTAGATTTTGCTGGTTTAATGGTTAAAACTAGTGTCCAATGAAAAAATAATATGGAGCTTCTCCACTATCTCTTCTTCTGCCAGAAAATTAGTGGGAACAAGACCTTAAAGTTTTGCATGTGGATTCAACTTTATTTTTACATGTGCATGGTGCTGAAGACATGGATGGTTAAACTAAAGCAGATGTGTTTCATTGTCACTGCTCAAATTAAATATGAACCTAAAAATCTTAGGATTTGTCAGTCCAACCAGCTCGAGGAAAATATCCCAGCACTGAATTTGCATACAGGCTCCTACCAGGACAAAAATAACTTGATCTTCAGACATGTTCTGAGCTGTGTCAAGTCAGACTTTCCTTCCCCACCTTGGCCACTCTTAAATGGATGGGGGTCAAAACTTCCAGGAAATCTTTTCAGAAGGAACTGAGATTTCATAAAAATTTGCTTTGCTCATGGTTCTGACTTAAATAGTAATAAAGATGCTCTTAGGTCTACGAGGAAGAGGAAATTTGTAAGCAGAATGAGAGAGAGGTTTACTAGTTTAAACTGATGTAAGAAATCTCATTGCGAGATTACCAGCAATTTGCAATTTTGCTAAAATGTGTAAAATGACAAGGTTTCTCTTTATCAAAGGAAATGATCCATCTTGGGTCATTTAGCAGTAGCTATAAATACAGGCATGCTATCAATATCTAATCTGAATAGCTGTTCTTGTCAGAGGGCACAGTTCTTAAAGTGCTTAGTTTTCAGACCCCACTCCCTCCTTCAGTTTAACACCCACAATGTGCAAACATCACTGATTTTGGAGCTCACTCTTTAAAAGCAAGCCCTCCCCTTCCACCCTGCACCCACCATGCTGCCCTCCCAGTAATACATGTCCGTAGATTAGCACGAGGGACCTTGACTGTGTTGCGCCATCACTTCTCTGGGAGACAAACGAGACTTGTGCTAGGGTCTCATTCCTCCGTGCCGTAGCTGCCCGAACTGTGCTGTCCCACCCCTGCTTTTGCACAGCCAGGGCTCTGCTGGTTGCAGGGTGTTTGACATCATCAGGTTCGTGAAGAAAGATTAGTAAACCTTACATGTCCTACCCATTTGGGAAGAAATAACAGGGTCTCCAGAGACTGCACTGTGGCTAGAAGTATGATTCTGTATGCAGCCTTTTGGGACTTTTCAGCTCCATAATGAGATAGAGGACAGTAAAATAGCCTCAGCAGTCCAAGGAAGGGTCTCTTGATTCCCTCTGCTATGTGACTGAAAGAAGTGGCATGAATAAGCCAGTGACTCTACACCACATGAGTCTTAGTGGGATAGGGAAAGAGAAGACTGGGACTAACTTGGTTTTCTGAAGAGGTCTTGGCTCAGTTGCTTTATTCGTTTGCATTTAAAGTATCATATACTTGCAAAGTAAGCCTAGTAACACAACCAGAAATATCTGCTGTACACCAGAATATGAAAGATATTTTCAGGATTGAGGGATGCTCTGAATTTGGGGTAGATTTACTGTTGTCTTTCCTTTTAATTATTATATAGTTTCCCCCCAGAAATCCTTCTAACCTGAAAATAGCTTTATTTACTAATAAAATAACAGACTTGTAAGCAGAATGATTCAAATAAATTAAAAATCCTGTAATTTCACTGAGTTTAACCCATATAAGTAAGAACAGAGTTAAAGTGAAATTCAGGGCTGTGGCAAAATTCTTCTTCATTTCAGTGGGGTCAGGACTGCACATTTAGATTCATATCCTCCGATGAGATGAAATGTCATAGCACCATTAATTTTTGTTGATCTAAAAAATATCATCATCTGATGTTCTGATCCTAAGCGTCTGAAGGTAAATTCGCGTAGGGCTGGTCTGCAGGAGAACCATAACATGGGTGAGTGTTTTGCACACACTTCTTTTGCAGGAGAAAGGGTTGCCAGCATCACATTCCTGGGCAGAATTTACTGCAGAAATATTGGGTACACGTAATACGTGACAATTACAGTTAATTTTACTTGAGAGTGTCAGAATCGGCACGTAGAAAGGCACAAGGACCTTACCAAGATATACCAATGTTTAAGTGAAGAAATACGTTACTGTTAAAAACCAAGGTCCAAACATCTTAAAACTTTAAATATGAAAAATGGAGAGTGTAAAAAAGTAATATGGGAGAACTGCAGAGAGGAGGAAGGGACTGTGGAAGACAGAAGGTCTAAGGTAAGGTGAAATAAGTCTGATAAATGTGGAAGTGTCAATAGGAAGTAAACAGAAGATAGCCTTGTATGTCTATATATATGTATGTGTTGGGGGATATTAAAAAATCCAAAGGAATGCAGAAGCATGGTAAATCCAATAACTTTTGGTCTTATACTTTAAAACTCTGAATCTGAACTACACACATATACTGTTATAGACCACTGAGAGTCTGCCTGCCAGGAAATACTGATGGATCTGTCTCATGGTCCGAAGGGCATCTCTTAATGGCAGGTGGCCAACAAGAGAGAAGCTGCAGTGTCCAAACAATTTGTGCTCCTAGAGCTTTCTTACCAAACATGTACCTTTGTATTCACCTGTGGAAAGGACATGATGAAGTCCAACCCAAGATTTCTCCGCAACACAGCAGATAGAAATCTTTTTTCCTTCTGAAGTGAATGAAGAGGTAGTTATGATTTTATCACTCTTATAATTAGAGGACTTTGGTGTCTCCTTTAAGTAACATCACCTTCCACCTCTAGGTAAGGGGATAAAAACCCAGCCAACTGCTCTTGGGCACCAGAGTGATAGGAACAATGAGACATTTTAAATAAAATAAAACCCCCTTGTTATGACAAGTGACTAAAACCCACAAATGAATGCAGAAGTCTGCTATTTAATGTAGTGTATGCTGATATTTAAGCAGGTCTATATCTGTCAAACAAGCCTCTTTTCTAAGACTGGCACAGACTGTTCTGCGTTTGGTTTCCAGAATCAGCAAATTACATTGGCAGAACAAAGCTGTCATATTTGGTGGTATTTTGTTACATCCATTATCTCACTTAAGTTTAGACATCTCTTAGCAAAATCAGATCCCACTTAAAGATTGCCTTATTTTGCAACATTAAACAAAATGACAGGCTGCTTAAAAAAAAAAAAAAGTTCATTAGCAAGCAATGAGTTGGTGGAAAAACTGCACGGCTGCTTCAGATATGAAGAATGAAAGCATGAAATGCTGTAACCTTTCCACAGCGGGCCAAGAGCATACATCAGGACTGTATTTGACTAAACAAGGGTATTAAATGGCTTCAATAAACAGAATTAAATAGAATGAAAAAAATCAAGGATACTTTGGATTTGATTAAAGAGGTGTTACCTCAAGACCTGCTTGGAAGGGATGGTACTGTGCACCACTTATGCCTCAATAGTGACATATATGGGGCAGTCTAAATAGTGACACTGGAAAGTTTTTGCCAGCTAGAAGACAGTAGGTGTACAGCAAGACTGTATGCAGGGCAACCTGCCTTTGAAAGGAAGGTCATAGTGTCTAGGTGTTTCTTTTTTGGATTTATTTTTTATGAGGCCTAAGGAGGGTCCGTTTCTCTTGAAAAGTAAAAATCAGTTTTAACTAATAGTGATTAAGTTGCCACACTCTGCTTTATGTACAGAGCAGAGTGATAGAGATGTTTTGTTTTAAAAAAACTTCCTGTTTCCTTGTCATCTTCTTGGTTTTTCCTTTGAAAGGATGAACATGTCCTGGTCCATCAGTGGGAGTCAGAGCATCGCTGATACTGTTCTTCTCAGTTGCACTGCAAACATCCAAGCTGTGAGAAGCCAATAGTCTGTAAGGCATGGCCCCATATGGATGTGCTACAGAGCAGCTGGGGAAATGTGGGATTTGTCATGGGGGTAAAAAGCCATGCTGTACACTTAGGGCAATGCACTACCAAATTAAGTTGGCCCTGCAAAGCAAACAGTGTCCCAAGCATCACCAAGGGCCTTTGCCAGAGTACATCTACGCACAGATACAGGCTTCCACATTCACCCAACACCTACAGAAGCAGAAGTCTGAGCACAGATAGGATTTTTGGTGACTTATTCAGTGGTTTTTAACCTCTCAAGGGAAGAAGCTTTTTTTTTTTTTTTAAATTACTGGATGTTCAAAAAAGGTTAATTTCAACGTTCTTTTATTCTCTGCACCTTAAATTGTACAAAGAGTTGCAGTGATATTATGGACCCATAATTATAGGGCTTGGGGGACAACCTGTCTTCTCTGGTGTTTTGAATTCACTTCTGCTGCAATAACACAGACGAGAAAAGAACTTGCTGGCCAACCCTATCATTTTAACGAAATTCCCACTTTAGGATGTGCTCCGAAGAAGTAAGACTCACAATTGCTTATCAGCATCATATGGTCCCCACTCTTGCCACAGGCACATGCGCACGCACACACAGATGCACACACACACACTTCAGAGGTTACTGAGTTTATAGGTATAGAGACAGCACATGTCTACTGAGGTGAGCAGGCAATCTAGAGCTGACTAAAAAACTTAATAAAGATCACTCAAAGTTTTGGGCTGAACACCTTTGCAAATGATGGTTAAAAGCTCTGCTCGTGTGTGTGCATGTTTATGCACACACGTGTATTAAGGGGGGCAGGAGAGAGAAGTTGCATTTTTCAGAAAGTGAATAATGTCATCGTTGATTTAATTAGCAAATTCTGGATGTGCTGACAAAGGAAATTTTCTTGGGAGATGCACTGTGTTGTGTCAGTGGTCTAAATGAATAGGCTGAGCTGAATTCCTGGTAATAACAGATGAACAACACAACTCACCAAACCTCAAACAGTGCATAAATCAATTTGCTGGGAATTAACCACTCGCTTTAAAATTAGGGGTTACTTGACAGGGTTTCAGTGATTAGGTTGTCAGGGACCTGTATTTCTAGCTGGGATTTATCTTTCATTGATATAAGTACATCCCCTTACAGGCAACCGAGTGAGTAGGGGTAGCAATCCAAAGCACCGGGCTAGTTAGGCGGCACGGTTTTATTCTTTGTAAGTACTAGGCGGCATTTGGAGGTGGACAAAGGAGGGCAGAACAGGGACACTTATCAAAAAGAAAATGTGCTGGCTTTGTGAACTACTAATAATGCCCAGGATATTAGTAGGAGAACAGTGAATGAGGGGAAGCATTTCAGAATCCCTGCACATCACATGGCCCTTCTGTGCAATAAGGAGCTTAACAGTTTGTTAAATGAGATGCCGAAAAATGTTCAATTATACAGAGAAATTAATGAAAAGCAGTAAGCCACTTGGAGGTCACTTCATCTTTTGAAAGTTGAACATTCGTGTAGTATACACAGCCAGGGCCACCATTTTTATGATTAAACTTATATACCCATATACTTCAAACAATGGCAGATGGTAGACAGAGCAGTGAGATTAGGTACATATGGTAAATGTGGGGGCAGGGGGAGGTATGGGACAGACAAAGCAAAGGATCACAGGCTCTGACGGTCAAATCAGAATGTAAAAGATCAATAAAACATTCATAGAAATTGGCTCAGGAAATACCAGAGGTCATCTGTCAGGTCTATTTATTGCAGCATTCCTGCTTTATTTTACTTAGCCAGTGGGGAATGTCCATCCCCCTCACTTTCCGTTTACTGGTGATCTCTTTCACTACTCTGGTACACTTATTTTCAGATGGATTTTTTTGATGGTTTCCCAGCCAGCTTTGCAGGGCAATTATCCAAGCACTTCCAGTGGTATATTCCAGTTAGCATGGTCTCCTTATGGGATGCGTTACAGCCTGAATCCTCCTTATGACACTGGCTCCCAAGTCACCATTTCCTTTCCTTTGGATCTCATCTTGGCAGGCCTGCCAAAGGATATCACATACGTAGATCCTGCATTCAGTTTCTGATGGAACCAGGAGTCTAAGCTCAGGAATAAAACCTTAGTTGCTGAAAAAAAAAAAGGTTGCCACTTGCTTACCATTACCAAAAATGTGGCTGGCAGACACACGTGCCCTCTTTGGGGCTTTCCTATCCATCCCATCACAGAGGAAAGTCCTTCTGTTCTTTAGCCTGCTTTCTTCTCCTGTCCTTCCTTTCAGTTCTTTGCCTTGCACAAACCAAACCTGAGAATTTCTGAGTGTTTGGCTGTGCCTTAGTGTTCTCTCCTCTCTTCTGCTGTAGCTTCTTTTCTAGTGTTGTCTGCAACTACTTTCTTGTTTTCCCTGTTCACAACATTGTGATTCCTATTTCATTCCCACTCCCTCCCCACATGCTATAAGAGTCTCCCCTTTATTTAGCATTTCCTGCTGCTTCTCTTTGATCACCTTCAAGAACACAATAATTACTTGTAGGTCTTTTGGGCCCGGGCTGTTGTACATGCCTTGATCTCTAACTTCTGCCCTTTCATTTGCAGTAACTCATTCTTAGCTGAGTTGCAGGCGCTCGTTTGCAGTCACTAGTTTACCTTAATTTGAACTCGGAGTCCTAGAGCTCCCAGACCAAACCGGCTACACAGGCAGCTTAGGCAAATGTGAAATCAGCCCAACACTCAAAAACCCCACATCTCTGTTATGTATTTAACCCTCCAAAATATATGATTGGACTCAGTGACATCCCTCATTGTGGTGACTGCTAGCTGGGTCCCATGAAACGCACCTGAAGTCCCAGCTGGAGTTTGGAATTTGTGCTCCTGAGTTCTGAGCCCTGTGGATACCAAAGCCTATCGGTCATTTTTCGGTCTTCTTCATCTGCAATTCTCCTGATAGCCTCTGTATAAATATATTTTCCCTTGCTCAGCAGGGAGAAACCTACCGCCAGTGTGAATGAAGTAGTGGTTGCTACAATGAAAGTGGTAAAATCTCCTCCTGGTGAAGTCAGTTGGCACAATCAGGGTCACAAAATCACAACCTTTAAAATCATCCTGAGAATGGATACATTCTGTACTGCTTTCTGTCCTCGTTATGATCTCTGTCACAAGAACAAGTTATCCCTGAATCTCAGTGTCTGAGATGCTGTCTTCTCATTTTCATCAAATAATCCCTGTTCTTGTGACAAAAGATTGTAAGTAACAGGAACAAAAATGGCCCCAAATGAAGCCATTCTCATGACAAAGACTGTAATGAGAACAGAAAATGGCACAAAATCAATTCATTCTCATGACAACCTTAAGATTGTAATGAGGACAAGAAAAACAGTCTGAAATTTATCAATTCTTGTGACAACCCTGAGACAGTAATGAAAGCAGCAAATGGTATGAAATTGGTCCACTCTCGTGATAGACACTGAAACAAAACCAGAAAATAGCAACACGTTTATCCATCCTTTTGACAACCCTGCGAGTGGAACAAGAACAGAAAAGGTTAGGAAAATTAACCCATTCCTGTCACAAACAATCTGATAAGTGTAATAACCAATTTTCCTTTCCAAATGGCATAATTCAGCCATTTGTGCACTGGCTTCATACTAAACCAGAGGAGTAATTAAGTTTCAGAATATCTTTGCACATAGCTCACCTTTGTTTTAGGTATAAAGTAGCAGGAACTTCATGGTAAATGAAGGTGGCATGCAGAGTGGGACCACATCCACTGCTTAGAGAAGCTCTGCCTCTCCAGGGTGCTGGTTGCCAGTGCTGTTTTAACCAGTGTCATTTTACTGATTTAATTTCTTTGTGTGTATTTCTGGCATCCACAGACCTTCATTAGCGATGGTCTTTTTTTTGAGTCCCTGCTTCCGTGAGCCTGTGAAGCAATCGCCATCCCTTGCCATCCTTCTGCGATCATGGATGAGCTGACGACATGCAGATGACGTTTGGATGGCATCTCACTAACATATTTGCTTGTATAAAACATCAGTGGAGGCAAGTGTACAGGGAGCCAGCTTTCTACTCAGCTGCTTTGAAGTCAGGCCTGGTTGAACACAAGAAAATGGGAGAGGGCAGAGGAGAATAAAGTCAGGGATGTGGGTGATGACTTAAGGGTATGGGTGTTAGTGGTAAGAGGTGATCTGACCCAAGTAACTGATTATCAGAAAATTATCAGCTGACAGGAAAAAAAAAAAAAGCAAGCAGCAAAGCAGAATTAATAAACAATTAAAAAGCAGAAGGGTAGGGGAAGATGGGAATAGCTACCATTGCGCTGAACTCAAATATAAAAGCAGGTATGTGAGTGAAATGAGGGAAGAGAAAACAGTGAGTAAGGAAAGAGAAGTGAGTAGCCTGTGGATTGACGGCTTGTGCAACCAGAAGGAAAAAGGGTGAGCAGGAGACTGATGCACTCAACCGCAAATGGCCACCACAGGGAAAGAAGCGATGAGCAGCTTTATTTTCTGGACTGCAAGCTAAAATGCAATTCCTCCCTGAGTGCAAGAAATCTGATTTTGTGGACAGAGGGAAGAGGGAAAAAAAGACCTCTCTCCCTCTCTTTTTCCAGCCACTCCAGGTTTCTTTTCTACCTGCAGTTAACTGTGAGTGCAAATGATATCATTAAGTTATCGAGCCATCTGACTGCACCCATGAGTCAGTGCCTGGAAGGCTAAATCCTGTCATTGGCACCCAGGGTTAATGCACTGGAGCGAATTGTGGGTGCTGAGTAGATTCCCGCAGAATTGGAGGCTGAGCTGAGGCCAATATAAAAATATATCCCAGGCGTTTAGCTAGCACTCTCCCGCCACTTGGATGACATCTGAACTTTGCTTCTGTGCGCGTGTGTTTTTGAGCTGCCCAAGCAGAGAGGAAATAATTTTGAAGTCTCCTGCTATGAAAGTCGGTATCTCCCTGAGTGGACTGACTGTCCTCTGAAAAAGTGTAAATGCTTAACCTCAGTCAAGTAGGCTCAAAGGGCAACACACTGCACTGCTGGAGGAGGAACAGAGAGGGAGAAAGTGTCAGCACGTACATATGGGAGCTATTCCCTGGCTTCCTCCTGGGCTTTCGCTACCTTTTGTGTTCACTCTTCAGATTTACAGTCTATTGGCACCTGCCCACGCTACGTGAAGGGCTCCCCGCAACGTGCGAAGGCATAGATTTCATTATGCTTCATTTTCAAATAAAAAACAGGTCTCCACATAAAAAGAGGTCTATCTCTTTAAAAAAAATCCTAAAAAGAAATCGGTTGTGAGAGTCACCATTGCCCCAGTGCCAGCTTTATGCCTTCGACTAATGCGCTTCTCCAGGAACAGTCTTTAAATGAGAAGTTACGGCTGCTTTTCTGATTGAAACAAACTAGTGTTGATTGCTGATCAGCCATCTGTAAAGGAGGGCATCTCAGGAAGGATATGAGCTAATGAAAAAATGGACCTGATTTGAAAGTGTGATGTGCTTCATGCCACAGGCCAGTCTGAGTGGCATGAGATTATATCAGTGCAAGTGAGAGGTAGATTGAGAATAAGTAACTTCTGTCTTAAAGATTAAATGGCAAATTTGCTATTAAATGTGAAAGACATAAAATGGAATTAACGCTTTGAGGGTGTTAGCTGTGGTTATATACACTCTGCAAATGGCACTTCCATTCTGTCACTTGCATTGTCAAACTGCACACTCTTCTCATTGCAGCTCAATTAATACTCATTCAGAAGTATCAATTAAAGAAATGAGAAATGAAGTGTTGACCCTTAACAGCCACCCACACATCACCCACTTCACAAGCACATTTCGTGTGGCATTACTTCTCCAAATGACCTTTGTAACTGGTAAAATATTATTGATGAAATCATTAGGTTTCTTGGTAACCAATTGATAATTTTCATCCGGGTTGCTTGGTGCTGATAACATTACCCTTGCTGTAACTAAGAGACAAATGCTGTCGTGGAAGTGCATGGGGCTTGCTGGGCATTCCTGCATTTTAGGCCCTGAATTTCCAGAAGTCTTCAGTACACAATAAAATTAGCAGGCCTATCAAATGGGGG
>VWZZ01000399.1:745679-805550 GCA_013399095.1 Psophia crepitans
ACCTCGAGTACTGCGTCCAGTTTTGGGCCCCTCAGTACAAGAAGGACATTGAACTGCTGGAGCCTGTTCAGAGAAGGGCAACAAGACCGGTGAAGGGACTTGAAAACAAATCTTATGAGGAGCAGCAGAGAAAACTGGACTTGTTCAGCCTGAAGAAGAAGAGGCTCAGCGGAGATCTGATCGCTCTCTACAACTACTTGAAAGGATGTTGTAGTGAGGAGGGTGTCAGTCTCTTCTCCCAAATAACAAGTGACAAGACGAGAGGGAATGGCCTCAAGTTGCATCAGGGGAGTTTTAGGTTGGATATTAGGAAGAACTTCTTTGTGGAAAGAGTAGTGAGGTATTGGAATGGACTGCCCAGAGAGGTGGTTGAATCACCGTCCCTGGAGACATTCAAAAAACGTGTAGACGTGGCACTCCAGGACATGATCTAGTAGGCATGGTGGTGTTAGGTTGACAGTTGGACTTTATGATCTCAGAGGTCCTTTCCAACCTTAGGGATTCTGTGATTCTTCACAATATTATCACGAAGATAAATTCTTACTGATGTAAAAAAAATCTAAACAACTATGACACTATAAGAAGTAGAAGAGGACAGTGAAACAACATTTTTGTATCCAGTGGAGAGCTGGACAGTGCATGAAGCCACATACTGGATGATGAAGAAAATCCTGAAGAGCAACCCAGTTTCATAAGGCCTGATCTTCATTGAGAGGAACATATTGCAGAAAAATAGGACATAATCATGTAATTAAGGACTGTGCCACAGTACATGGGCAGAAAGAAGCCAGATAAATGTTTGTTACTGACCTTAATTCTGATTTCTTCTCTTTGCTCATTTTCTGGTCAACCTTAGCATTTTTTTAGTGTGTTCTTTGAGTAAAAAATACTTGAGTACAGGTACTTACAGATATACCTAGATACTGACACCTGACATACAATTAGATTTGTATTTACGTATGTATGGTTTTGTAGGTGCTGAAGGCAAAGTTTTCTGTCTGGGTGGGAAGAGTGGCCTGTTGGGTTTTAGCATCTTACATACTTACAATGTGTGTATAATGACTCAAGGGCAAAATTTAAAGGTACTCATCAGTAGAAAATGGCATCTGTAGAGGATGGAAAATGAAAAAATATTCTTTAGTCATTTTAAAAAAAAATCTTTCTAACCATGTTTTTTTGTTCCTGGAGGTACTATTGCAGGGCTCTGCGTAACCGCTGGCATTGGCTATTACTGGGATGAAGCAGGGAAAAGGAGGCTGATAGATAGATGTAGCTGCATTACAGACATTTTCTGTAGTCACCCCTCTGAGGATGAAAGCATAAAAGAATGTGAAGGTGAAACTTAAAATGTGTATGAATGTTCCTTTTATCTAGGAAAGGACAACTAACGAAGCAGTTGGAGCACAGTATTTTCTTTGCGGGTGCTCCATCAGGCTTATCATGACACATCTTGGAATAGGAGAGTCACAGTGGACTCCCTTGCTTAACTGTCGTCATCACTTACCATTTGCAAAATGGAAGGCTTTCTGATCCTGTGTCGGTGTGCGTGACTCACCCTCAGTGACTCAGAGAGAACAGGCGCTCTCTAACGCAGTTTCGGCTCGTACTCGAGCTCCTGTGCACCATGTGGTGTGCGACGGCGAAATGAAGCAGCAAGCTGTGCGCTCCCCTCCGCCCCGTGCCTCACCCCTCACCCTTGGGTTTACGGCCAGAGCCATGCTGCAAGCGGCTGTTCTGGCAGACCGGAAATTTAGGAATTATTCAATAATGATAATTGATAGGCAGATTGCTCGAAGCCCGTCTGTCTTTGCTTTTGGGTTCCTTCTAAACATGCATCACAGAGAGAACATTTCCAGCATAAATGTTGGGTTTATTTGCTTCATGGTGAGGGATCGCACTCCTATGAGACCTCGGAAGTCTGAGGACTGTATGGCTGGTTGAGGAGATGCTGAAAAAAATTGATTATTCAGGCTGCCCAGTTGACAAATCCAACTAGGTTTTGCTGTAGCAAGGCTTACGCAGTCTGTGGAGAAGACGCGTGCCTCTGATATCTTTTGTCCTTCACAGAAGTGCTAGGTTCTAACTATTTCCAGAGCAAAGTTTCGTGAGTGAATGGATCGGTTTAGGGAATACACAAGCCAGATTGTCTCACTGGTAGAGTATTTGAAATTTGGACTGATTGCCACAGGTGGCATGAAAAGCCAGATCTGCAGGTAGGTACGGGGAGAAGACATACAGATTTAGCAAAGAAGGATTTAGTCAATCTACATTAGGGCTGAATTCCTTAAGTTTACCGTATTAAGCAAGGGTTGTCCTCACATCTTACCCACATTGTATTACTAGGTTTGGCGGATAACAGAATTGGTATTCTGGTGGATAATAGGATGGATACCCAACTATCTGGGACTGCTTCCTAATTGTCAAGTCAAATGCTTCATGAGACATACACTGTCAAATGCCTTAAACTACTGGATTAACAGGTGAACCTATTTCTAACCCTTTTGGAGCACCTGCCCCTGGACTGAAATACCAGTAATTTGTATGTCACAGACTGTTGAGGAAAGCTCTTCTCTTCTGATTTATAGTAATGCACAAGATGTTTGCACCCAGATAAACTTGCTGGCACTCCTCAAGCTATAAAGGCCTGTTAGCCAAAGAGTGTGTAAGAATGGGCTGAGAACTAAAAAAAAAAAAAAGAAAATCAGCAAAATAATTGCTAGGATAAAACTTTGAATTCCCTTTGCTGCGTCTGCACTCCTGTTCACTCCCCACGAATATTGTAATGAATGAATTGACTCGTAAGAGTGCTTGTGGAAACAGCGTTTTTAAATGGAGAATGGGTATATCTGCAGAGAGCACATATAAAACTCATAAATGGGAGTACCCTGCCCAGCAAAGCACTTCTCAGCCAACCTGGAAGCAGAAACGAGGCCATGTGATTTGTTTGTTCAGACAAAACTAGCCCAGGCAGCTACAAACTGGTGGCAAAGAAGCTGCAGAACAAGAAATATTAGTATAAATTATTCATTGTGGATCATTTCGAATAATGAGCAAATCTGAGAAAATAATGACCTGTTCACACAAAATTCGCATGGAGAAAAAAGCAGCTAAAATTGATAAAATTCTTTGTTACAAATTATTTGCTCTGCACTGGGTGTTGGCATAACAGACTCTGAAGCCTGACAGTGCCAGAATAATTAAAATATTAAAATGGCTCCATTTTAATCTTTGATCACATATCTAGATCGCATTGCAGAAATGTCATGTTTACTCACGACTCATAATGAAGAAATGTAGAAATGTCATTATTAGAAACCCTGGTTTTACTGCATCACGTATCAAAATTCGCAGGCAAACCATTACATTTCCTTTTTCATTTTGCAAGCATTTGTTTCCCGGAGGAGCTGAGGCCCACATTTTCAAAACGAGAGGACCTCCCTATACAGGAAATCTGAGCCACCAGATGGCTTTCACTTTCCTGCCACCCACCACCCAATATTTGGGATGGCTCCAAACTCGCTGCCAGATTCCTACTTCTCCCCTCTTGCTCTAGAAGCCTGGCTCCCAATTTTATTGCACCCAGAGACTATTTATGATCAGTTTTGTAGCATATATTGAGAAAGAAATGATGAAAAACTTACCGCATCGCACTAGTCTTCTGTTGGTAAAGAGAAAAATTTCCTTCTTCAGCTCAGTTTGACTGCGTTGAGGGGTGAGATCAAGTGCAACCAGGTCAACACGACTGGGAGCGAGGACCTGTTGCAATTAATGGCAATTCCTGCACTGAGAGCAGTGGCATCACTTTTCCTTTGGAGCAGTATGGCTGAGAACGGCATAGTGATGAGGTCAGGATGAAGCGGGCTAAAAGAGGCCCCAAAGGATGAAGCCTCAAAAGAGAAGCCCCTAAGGAAGAAAAATTATCTGCTCTGCTGAAAGTCCTACTAGTCCACAGGGTTTCTTTTGATACTCCACTGATCTAGTGGAGTTGAAAGAGCAAAGGCACTGTCCAGGATCGAAAAGACCTAAATGAAACCACGATAACGGGAATAAAGAGGAGGGAAAAAAAAAGTAACTAAAATTAGGCATGCTCAGAAAGGAAGCAGCAGGTGTTTGCATACCAGCACATCTGTTCAGAAAATGTTCCTTTAAATCCGGATTAAATATACAATTTTGAAGCCTGACCTTTCTGAGTAATTAAATATTTCTACTGCATGTCTTTCAGCGATAAGCTAAAACAGACAAATGTAAAAAATCTTTAGTTTCAGATGAAGGGTAAGACTAATTTTTTCATTGTGTTTTCCATTTCACATCTGGATTTTTGTAGAGTCCCTTACAGTTTGGGAGCGTTCGCTGTGGCAAACTAAAAAAACTGGAATATGGAAGAGCAAAACCCTACTCCTGTAAGGGGGATTGTGAAGGGGTCTGGTGGAAATACCTGGAAGTAGAGGACTTCACTCATTGCAGAGAAAACAGTGAAGCACAAGATCAGTCATCCTGCTGTCACAGTTTGTTGGGTGTTTTTTGTTTTGGAGTTTTTTTAATGAAGTGTCCCAAGGGGTCACCCAACCACGAAGCACCTTGTGATGAACTGTCACACTTTTCATTACGGAGCTAAAATGAAGCCATGAAACTGAGTCTTGGAAAGTTTTTTCTCCCCAGGGATACCAATAATTGTGAGCTTTGAAAAGAAAATAAACTGCCTAATCAGCTCGCTATTGTTTAATCCCAAATTGGCTGAATTTTGCTTTATTTTCTATCTTGGCTGGAACTATCGCTATGTATCTACCAGCCCCAGTGTTTCCTCAGCTTCTTCTCTTTCTGACTTCCCAAAAGCAAGGAAAAGCATCCTTCTGCTCTTTAGTTATAAGCTGAAGCAATCAAAACAACAACAAAACAAATAGTAATTTTAAATCTGCAACATGTTTTTCCAACAAATTTTGGCTTCCTGTGTTTGTGAGGATTTTGTGTGATAACTATTCTTGATAATGTGAAATCAGTCATTGGTATTAATGATTAATGTTCTTTAATTACTGAGGAAGGTGAAATTATATTAACTGGAAAGTGACTGTTGAGGTTCTAGTATTGTCATTACATTTCCACTGGATTCTTGAAGTAGACTTAGATTTGTTAGTATTATTATTTACAGGAACCCTGGCTAGCACACCAAATGACAGTGAAAAGTTCCTATTTCTATTATAGTTGGCAAAAGGCAGTTCTTTCTTATGATAATAATTCACTTAAGTGCCCTGGCTGAAAAGTGAAATTTTTTGGCCTTTTATAAAGCTGGCAAAACATCAAGTTTTGCTACTTTTGCTTTCTGCAAGAAATTGTCCTCACAGCTCCACTCAATGATAATTTGTGGCTTCTTACCAGAAAGCTAGATCTGTGTCACTTGTACAAAGGTCAGTGAATTCCAGCTCTAAAACATCTCCAGGAATACAAGTCTGGCAGGGGAGTGAGTATTATGCCAGATCCCATTCTATTACAGTTCATTACTACAGTTTATGCAAGGACTGATGCGACGCAAACGGTAAAACTAGTTTAACTTTTCATGGGCTCACTTTCCTTTGTTGTTCTTCTCCTTGGTTTAAAGCAATCAGTGACCGCTCAATTGTAGGATGTGTGCAACACGCCAACACACCCGATACGTCGTTGGTATATTTGATGCAGCGTGTAATGCTGTGTAGAGAAAAGTTTTGTAATAATCTTCACCTGTTTGCTGCGTAAAAGGAAAGCCTTCCATGTGTCCACTCTTCTAGAGACAGCGAAAGAGGATGGGGAATGCTGAACATGTTTTTCAGATGAAATGCTGTGAAATGCTTTTAACAGCCCCTGAAACTGATTAAGTGGCATATTTACTATTAGACTTTCATTACCATTAGAGGAGCTTTTTGAAGTGACTGTCGGTGGTTTCATGAACACATTGATTCTCTGCTACTACTGACCCTGTCTGGTAACACTTTAGTTTAAACGTCCATTACTATTTACATTAACTAATGGTTAATTACAATGGGATTCCTGGGGAAGTGCATAAGACAAGTCATACGAACGCCAAATGAGTGCATTAGTGATTGGTGTTATCACAGTGAATACCAAATGATTTCATAATGACTGGGGAGGTAATATATAATGGAAAGAATTGCTCCCTATTTGATATACTCACCACAGAGCTAGAACTCATTCTTGGACATCATTCAGAAACTGCAACATAGCCCGGAGGCCGTTCTTCCAGTCCTGCAAGGCTTGCACTGAAACTCAGTCCACACCCTTGCAGAGCAAGACATGTGTTGGAATTTATTTTTTATTGCTCATTGTTATGAATTGCTGCTATGGCCCAAAGCCTTACACATCATACTCAGTGCTGTAGAGAATCTATGCTTCATAACTTCATTTGGACCACTGTATTTGAGTCAATGCTCAACCTAGAGTACAAGAGGAAATACTGTTACTAGAAGGGGCTGAAAAAATGTGTTTATGGGCCCAGGTCTCTCTTAATGCTAGTTACCTACTAGTACTAGTTACTGCCTTTCTACTCTAGTCTGGGGTGGTTTTTGTAGGACATTCATCACCATCGCATCTGAAGACGTGATAAGCTCACGTGTAAAATCTGTCACGGGTGTTTTCTCTTCTTTGGGGGACTTTGCCCTTGCCAACCCACCATAGAATGAGCT
Organism: Psophia crepitans; assembly: GCA_013399095.1. Taxonomy (NCBI): domain Eukaryota; kingdom Metazoa; phylum Chordata; class Aves; order Gruiformes; family Psophiidae; genus Psophia; species Psophia crepitans. The sequence goes on from VWZZ01000399.1 coordinate 752,351, forward strand.
CCAGTGGTAGGAAGCAGGACAGATGTTCAGGGAGATATGTACCTATTTTAATAAGCAAAGGAGGTATATAAGATTTGTTGACACTTGATGCTCACATAGCACATGCCCATGCAGAACTAAAGCTGGTATTTTGTTTTAAATTATGTGGAAGGTTTGTTTAGTCTTGGGGAAAAAAAAGTTTTCCGTTTGACCTGATAAAAATAGAAGTTTAGAATACTTCTGTTTGACTATCCAAGTAAAACACCAGCTCCTATTCCAGCATATTTGGACGAATAAATAGAGCAGGTGAGAGGCCCAATCCACAGCCCTCTGCAGTCATTTAGAGTCTGTTCTTTGGATGAAGCTCCATGTGAAGGACGAAGTGCTGCACAGCATACCCAGGAATTCATTGTTTTAGGAGAAAGGCCAAGCACTAGTAGGCACTGATAAGTGAAGTGGCCTGTAGCACAGTGGTGAGTGTCCCTGGCACCGAATCTCTTGGCGGCGAAGACTATACATTTGCCAATTTTGTGTTCAAAGAGTGGATTGACAAAATAATCTGATGGGTCTCTTCCCTCTTTAATTTCTGTGATTTAAGAGGAGGAGTCTGTTTTTAGTAACCAGTGGGCTCCAGCTCCACAGGAATAAAGACATTAAATGCAATGTTTCTGATAACTACAAATTACCCCGTGACTACTGTAGCGCCTGGGACTTTCTGGCGACCCACCGCGAGAGCTAATGAAGATGCCCTTTTATAAAGCGCAGGATTCCTGGCAGTTATTTTTAATGGGTCATGCTGTGTTAGAAAATCATGCCTGCAAGATTCCCTGGAGTGGCAGTTGGGATGATATTACTTTCAATGAATCACAGCAGCCACCATAAGGGCAGGGCAGTATCTATGGCAGCAGCACCGAGCAATGGCGCAGCATCAAATGAACGGCTCAGCTGGTGACATCTGGCCCCTCTGATCATAACAAATCCGTAGTGCGCAGTACTCCAAAGAGTCCATTCTTCAAGATGATATGTTAAAATGAGGTGTCTTTTTCTGTTTGTCTTGGGTGACTATTCAGGCAGGCACGAGAGATCCTATTAAGAAATGCAGTAAGTAATGGATGAAAGTTGGGGTCCTAGGTTCAGCTCTCCTTGGTAAACAACTCACCTTATCATTGCTGAATATGGGTATGAAAGAAAGGTGTCACCTTTGGGAGTTGCTCAGAGTAGGAAAAAAGATGCTGCTGTGGGCGTGAAGGCCCTGATGAGTGTAAGTGGACACCAAGTGGGTTTCAGTGGCTTTCAGCTTTCTCTCTGGAGACTGGGATTTTGCAAAGAAAAATAAGTTAATGTTTGCCATTGCTTTCAAAAAAGAAATATCATTACTAATTTCCTGCCTCACTGGTCACTTCATTGTGTCAGGGAACATAACTTTTTTTCATACATCTGCACAGTGCCTTCCGCGAGAGAGAATTTTCTTGGTGATACTCGGGCATTGCGAAGGCAAGAGGTGGAACAGTCTGTGACAAATAACGAGAGTGAAATGCCAGCCTTTGAAAGGGCTTTGCTTTCCCTACACCGAGTGCTTTAAAAAGCCATCTGCTTACTTGAAATGGCTGCAACACATGGCGCTCTTCCCCAGTCCAATATGTGCTGCAAATTGTAGGCACATGGATCCAGTCAAGGACACAGTGTCTGTCTTAACTTTGGATCTCCTTGCTGTTGTCAGTAGGAGTCTCATCCTTAAACTTAGCTCTTGTGTGTGTTAATTATTTCCTTCTCATGTCCAGCTGGCAGAGTGCTGCAGCACCTTAAGTTGCTCAATTTGATCTTTGTGCTCAGGAACAAGGTAATTAAGCAAGCTACAATTTAAGGAAACGTATTTGCCTTGACTTGTTGCAAGTCTTCAGACAGCGCTCCATCCTAAATCATTTGATAATGTAAGATGCTCTGTGCAGTTCCCCATTTGACTGAGGGTTAGTTCAACAGGTCACAGAATCAGTAATTGATTCTCAGTGTGTCTCTGTTGGTTTTATTACAATAATGAGGACCATCTTTTTTCATCTCTGCTAATATGGTACCAAAACCATCAGCTTCTCAGTTTGGTGTCAGGATGACTTTGACAGGTTGTTAGCAACTATATGATGTACAGAACATCACAGAGATGTCTCAAACTGTGTTGCTGTGTACCTTAGAGAGCCTTAGGTGGTCATGAAATAAGTGAAAGCACTTCCAAGAAAAAGTTATACCAACAATTGAAAATATTCCTACAGGTTTGATGTCCTAATGAAGAAGGTCTTTATGCCGGTTTGAATTCTTGATCACTGAAGAATGCTGTGTTTCACAGGAATGGGTGACGCTGCAAGATAGGTAAACTGGATTTACCATCGATTAAAAACTCCAGGAGAACAAGTTTCCTCATCTTCTAAGATTCTTTTCTTTTTTTTCTTTTTTTTTTTTTTTATATGATGCACTTTATAGTTAAGATGCGTGTATCTTGAAAGACTCGTGAACTTTTCACATTGAAAACAGCAAACAGATCATGAGTTGGAAGTTAGGAAGGCAGCTCTACAGGATTTAACTTTCCAAATTGTCTGTAACACCCCCAAATTTTGGGATTAGAAAAAAAAAAAAAGAAAAAAACAAAACACCTGCCTGTCAAGGTAAAACTACCTACATCAGTGTTCAGTCTGGGTTTATGTGACCTACAGCTTTTGGCTTTGGGTTCTCAAGTTATGTTGATGCTTTTGAGCTGTTTCAGGCCAAAACAAGGATAATGTGGATAAAACAGTGAAAAGAAGTCATAACAACTGCTGGAGTAACGTTGCTAAGAGTTCTGGTTTGCAAAAAACAAGAAAAAGCAAGGCACTGTCATTTGAAAACAATGAAGCACAATACTTATGTCTTTATACACTAAACCGGTTTTTATGTACCTGCCACTAATGAAATGGATTCAACAATGTAGTACTTTTATGGTCCATTTTATGACTAGGTAATTATATATTTTAGCTAGTCCAAATTAATTGCCATTTTACTGTTCTTTGGTTTAAAGGCAAAAAGGTATTTACTAGTACACTGAGGAAGATTCTCAACAAAAATACGAACCTTTCATCAGCAAGGGGAATGATGTAGAATAAAACATTTCCTTCCTGCAGGAAGATTTTACCTACTTTCTATGTATATTTCTGTCTCAAAGCCACTCCAGGGTTTCCTGCCACATACTCTGCTTTGGAGAACAAGCGATTAGTTCAGCAGTCCTCCCCCCACCCTTCTCACAGGCAAAGGATGTTGGTGATGCCGCTAGGGTCTCACGGAGGCAGCAGTAGACGCAGTTGGATGTTAACAGACCGACAGCAAGGCTCAGGTGTGGATATGGGTCCCAAATTCAGTCACACACATATATTGACTTGTAGAGTCAATACCTATTATGTGCTGTATAATTGAGCCCGTACGCATGTTTTGAACAGACAAGCTGGATCAAGTCCCAAAGCCATGAAAGGTGAAAATATTTTACTGAAAAGTATTACTGAATGTTTGGCCTCCATGTGAAACTCTGCCATGTATGACCTAAGGGGAGTGAAGGACCAGTATTTTATTTATCTGCCAGTGGCAGGAGCCTGACAGTCTTTTTGGTTTTTTTTCCCTGGAAGGCTGGTTAGGTAAAAGCATACTCAAACAATTTTACACCTGGTCTAATATTACTGCAAATAAACTGGATGAGAAGGAAAATGAAGGAAGCAGCAGATTATCTCCTATCAATGGAGATTCAAATGGAAGGAAAGAGAGAATCACATCAGGTATTTCAGAATCACAGATACCTAAACAGGAAAAACATTATTATGTCTTCTGGGCCATTTTCCTGCCACTGAGGGATTGTTCCCCCTAAATGACTCTTTTACATTGTTTTGCTACCTACATGTACCACATAGATGGTTTTTACTGCTTTTCTTGAGAGCATTAAGTTGCAGCATAGATGTTTTTTTCACCCAAGTGTAAGCATCATTAGTTTTCTAAACATTATGGAAGTATTGAAAGCTAGTGAGAAGCTAAGAAGGTTGCAAAGGAGAAAAGAAGCCACCTGTGGCGTCAGGAAGGAGCCACATGCACTCCATACCCACACTCGCCGGAGCGACTTGGCTGCTGGCAATGCCACAACACATTGTCGTTGCTCTTACAAACACAACCCCATTATGCGATGCTTTGCTCTCTGTGATACTGTCTTACATGAAAAGATTCAGTAAGAGCAGCACAGGTTTCAAAATACCTCTCAATTGTACTTCAAATAATTTATCTTAAATCTGATATGGTTTTAAAGATTTCATCAGGTTCATTTCTCTTAAATCTGAAGGTAGGCTTTGGTAGGGAACTTAGAATTTCCTTATCTTTCTTATCCACCTCCCTGTTGCTTTGTGGATCGTAGTAGCATTCATTTTCTATACACTTTTTCCTTATTAAAGAGCAAAAACAATGCTATGACTACCTTCGGTATTATGCATACAGGGCTGGAAGTACAGTATTTAAATGATGATGATACTTCTGATTTGCAGCTGCATGCAGAGGGAAAAAAAAAAGAGTCTATTTTAAGCTACTGAAGCAGTCGCTCTTGGTGTTTCAGCTCACCATTATTCTCTCTCCCTCAGCAAAGTCTAGTCAGCCACCATCCCAAGAAAGGCAGTGCCAGCTTCAGGAAGAGCTATTCTCTGTTAAGTCTTCAGATCTCAAAGGGCGGTGGAAAACTTCACATTCTCCCAGCAGGAGAGCAAGGACTCAGTGTAGGTGTAAATCTCTGGCAGCTGATTGTTGGAGCCCACAAGCTGTACCTTGTAAATAATTCACTTAGGCACAGAAAAATCTGCATATGAGGATGAAATGTCATTTATAACTCATAGGATATTGGCTTGGTGGGAACAAGTTTCCAGTCCCTTCAACTCATTAAGCACCACTAAGGAAGAAGGAATATAGATGATGTAAAATAAACTCTGCTTTTGGCTCGTAACTAACAGAGAATAGTTAACAATAACCTAGATGAAAATTAAATTCTGTGGGAAAGAAGAAAGGGGACGTGGTGTTTCTCAAATCAGTCTGTTCAGTATATATTTTACAGCTTCTTTATTATTAACTCTGTCAGAACCTCGTCCCTCACATTATTAGTAGGGTTAGGCTTAGAAGGAGGTATTTAGCTGGAGGTGAGGTGCTGGAAGTGTTTCCCCTCACACATTTTCGTGATTTGGAATGGTTTGCTAAGAGAAAAGATAATGTACTCAAACAGAGCACCCCTCACTGAAATTCCATGCTATCAGAAACAAGATATTTTCATAACTGGTCTCATCTCTTGCTTTATTACTGTATTATAATCCTAAACCCCTGTCTGTAATATTCTGGTTTTCAGATCCTTATAGTTTTGCCAGACTTAAGTAATTTACTTGAAATGTTTCACACCATCCCATGCTGAATGCTGTTGGAAAATTGTTCACCAAAATCCTCAGGTGAATCAATGGGTTTATGGAACAGAAGTAAGGAAAATGTATGTGCTGTCTGCGTTAAAAAGTCTGGGGAAACTGAAGGGGCAGATGAATGGATGGTTGGGAAGGACACAGGAAAGGAAACCGAGACTGAGAACTGAAGTAGGGTGCGGACCTGATATTACTCGTGACCTGATATCTAAATTAAGAATGCTTGTTATCAGAGTGTTCGTTCCAAGTGGAATAGTGCCTTCAAAATGCAGGGTATTCATCTCTTATTTGTGCACACTACTTTGTCTGAGTTCTGCTTGTACATCGAATGTGGTGGTTTTTAATCCCTGCTTTTCCACTAATTACCCTTTGTCCTCATGCCGTCTTCACTGACAATGGACGCAAAGGTATTCATTTAGTTTTGGGCCATTTGTAGGTTATCTTTAATCTCTGCTATATTTTCCCTCTATAGCAGCTCCATTTCTTCATTCAGTGTTCTCTTTTTATTTAGACAGCTGATTAAATGGCTGCTATTTGTTTTAATCTCCTTTGCAAGGTTTAATTCAGCTTAGTTTTCTGGCAAACTTTTTTTTTTGGAGGATTCTCACTTTGTACCTGTATTTCATGCCTGAGGAAATAGCTTTCTTTACTGTTCAGGCCCTTTTCTCATTCTTTGAGTCCCAGCTTCCTTCTAAATAACATAATTTGAGGTGGTAGCTCGTTCAGTTAGGTCTGGAACCTTTCCTTGCAATCTCTTTTGCTTTGCAGTCTGTGTGCTCTGCTATTCAGGTGACTTCCTTAAGTAGCTTCATTAATCTCTGAGCACTCGCATTTTCCTACTGAAGATATCTGACAGATAACTCACTTGGTGTGTCTTTCCTAATGAAAACATCCTTGATCTGACAATGCTCTTGGTGCTGAAGATAGGCAGTAGATTCTTCACTTTCCATTCCAGCCGCCAGCCTACCCTACGATATTAAGAGCCAAGTAGAATCAAATAGAATCAAATAGAATCATTATTAAGGTTGGAAGTGACCTCAAGGATCATCTAGTCCAACCATCCCCCCACCACCTATTACCCACTAAACCACGTCCCTAAGTACCACATCTAACCTTTCCTTAAACACCCTCAGGGATGGTGACTCCACCACCTCCCTGGGCAACCTGTTCCAATGCCCAACCACCCTTTCCGAGAAGAAATTTCTCCTCATCTCCAACCTGAACCTCCCCTGGCACAACTTGCAGCCGTTCCCCCTTGTCCTGTCACTAGTCATCTGAGAGAAGAGGCCGACCCCCAGCTCGCCACAACTTCCATTCAGGTAGTTGTAGAGGGCAATAAGGTCTGCCCTGAGCCTCCTCTTCTCCAGACTAAACAAGCCCAGTTCCTTCAGCCGCTCCTCTTAAGACCTGTGCTCCAGCCCCTTCACCAGTTTCGTTGCCCTTCTCTGGACACGCTCCAGGGCTTCGATGTCTTTCTTGTGGTGAGGGGCCCAAAACTGGACACAGTACTCGAGGTGCGGCCTCACCAGGGCTGAGTACAGGGGGACAATCACCTCCCTGTTCCTGCTGGCTACACTATTCCTGATACAGGCCAGGATGCCGTTGGCCTTCTTGGCCACCTGGGCACACTGCCGGCTCATGTCCAGGCGAGCATCAATCAGCACTCCCAGGTCCTTTTCCTCTACACAGCTTTCCAGCCCCCCCGCTCCCAGCTTGTGGCGCTGCCTGGGGTTGTTCCCCAGGCAGCATTTCTGCATTCCCTGGCATGCAGTTTACTCTTCCAGTTTCTAGCTCACCTCTGTGGAAAGGCTTCCTGATTGTCTTTAGAGTCAGGCAGATCTGAACCCCAGCTCTCTCCCTTCTTCCTGAGCACAGTTCTTCTTTCTTAACTTCTTCTCACTGCACATCATTCTTGCACCTGTTTCTGCTTTGGTTCCTGGCTTTCTTCTCTTATTTTATGGTACAAAATTTTCTGCTTTTTTCTTGGTGCTTTGTCTTTTTTGCTTGTTTGGAACTTGTCCTTCATGAATTCTCTCAGGCAAAACTTCTTGCACCCATAGCTCCTTGTGGTGCACAAACAGTCAATGAACACATACAACGTGCTGTTTCTTCACCTAGCTGTTTCCACTTCCCGCTGGATTGCCCAAGGCATTGTTAGAGTTGAATTTTTCCTTTTAGAGAGGAAGACATAACCCAACCTGCTCCAAGCATCATCTCCCATGAAAAAATCCCTTCTTTTCTTCTCCCTAGTTACCTAGATCCCCAACTTAATGGCTGCCTCATTTCAAACCTTGGGTCTCAGGGGGCCTGGATCGATTGTTGCTCATATGACTTGGGGAGAGAGGTGCCTGTTAACAGGCAAAATGTTAACTCCAAGAGCTCGCTCCATTTATGGGTTAGTAGAGTAGCTGTCCTTAGGCTCGGAGAAGGTGAGATGTCCAGCCCTTACTGATGCCACCAATGAAAAGGAGATGAAGATGGAAGAAGGCAGTATCAGGGTCACATCCACACTCTTTCCCGTCTTTCTATGATTAAAGGTCCCGAACAGGGAGTGGACACTTAACTGCATTGTACTGAAAGATTAGGCAGGTTGTACCCTAATTTAGAGGGCTGGAAATATATGACAGGTGAGTACATAAACCAATGGGGCAAGGTGGGAAGGAAGGAATCTGGATTTTTGTCAGATGGTAACTCCAGTGACACCAGGAGTCACAGATAGGTGCTATCTAATAGCAGCAAGTTGTAGATGTGATAAAAAATGGAAGGAGAATTTTAAAAAAAACAAAACAAAACAAAACAAAATCAAAAAAACCCCACAGATCTTTACTGGCAACAGAAAAAGAAGTAATTAATTAAGTAAACAAATAAAGACCACCTTTCCCAGTCTCATATAAAAAAAAATACTGAGAAGAAACCCCTCTGATTAAGGCTTATTAGGACAGCAAGAAGAGGAATGTGTCAGCAATAGTCAAAGTGGTTCGAGAGAAGAAGAAAAGCATACAAAATACATTAAGAGAACAAAAAATACTGGAGAGAAAGTAGACTCATTAATAAATGAGGAGGAAGATTAAATCAATGATGGTTCTAAAATGGGTAAATTACTGAAATGCTTTATAAAAATCTGTTAAACAAGAAAAATAAGAGAAGGAGAAACGGATAATTAAGAAGCAATGACGACTTTGTCAAAGCTATTGATGAAAAGCAGGTAAGAGAATACTTAAAACATCTGAATATATATACAGATCAGCAGGTGTGCATGTATTTCAGAGTGTTAAGGGAATTAGCTAATGAACTTACAGAAACACTGGCAATTACTTACAGAAAGTTACAGAGTGTTATGAGAAAGTACCAGAGGACTGGGGGAAAAAAGCAAATTAAATACTGAACTTCTAAAAGGTAGAAAGTAAAAAAATAAAACCCAAAACAATCCAGACATTAAGCATTCAGTGGTCTGATTTCTATCCCTGATAAGGTAATAACATGTATATTAAGATAGAATAATAAGCACAATTAATAGCAAGGGTTTCCACAGAATAAATCATGTCAGACAAACCTTACTGCTTTTAGATCAAATTATGAAAGTGAGCAAAAAAAAAAAGTAAAGGGAAGGTAGTGCATCTGGACCTTCCTGAAGCACGTGGTTTCAGGGCCTCCTGAAGTCTTACTTGAAGTATGAATGAACATTGATGCCATCCTTGTCGTGTAAACCAAGAGTGAACCAAAGGATCATAAAACATGGAAAATGATCAACTGAGGTGTTGAGTTATTGGGGGCCGCCTCCAGTGGTACTACACAGAGATGTGAGTTAGATCTAGTTTTATTTAACATATTTTATAATGATGTGGGAAAGGGAGGAGGAGGAGAAGATGGACAGTAAGAGATTGGGTTTCTACATGGTTTCCACTAAAGCAAAATTGATATGTGGTAACGATAAATCATAGAACCATAGAATCATAAAGTCATAGACTGGTTTGGGTTGGATGGGACCTTAAACACCATCTAGATCCAACCCCTCTGCTATGGGCAGGGACACCCTCCACTAGACCAGGTTACCCAAAGCCCCATCCAACCTGGCTATTTCCAGGGATGGGGCAGCCACAACTTCTCTGGGCAAATAATAAAGTAATGATAAGACTTGTAAATGACAGGCTGGGTGATTGTATGTAGGTGAGTGAAAATAAAACAGCAAAACTCAGTGCAACTGTTCAGATCAGGGGGTACTGCATTCCAGCCTGGATGCAGAACATATGTCCAAATAATATAAAATATTATTCAAACAAGCAAAACATGAAGTTACACAAAATTTAAAATGAAAATGCTTCATTCTGACGATGTCAAATCAAGATGCTTTCTTATGGAAAAAAGAGACAAAGGCAATGCTCTTTGGTTTCCTCAAGAGTCTCTCTGACAAGCTCCAGCAACAGTTTCCTTGTATACAGTACTGTTGATGCTTCATCAAAAGTACTGTGTACAGTTTGGGACATGTCAATCTCAGAATGCTGTCAAGAAATTGGAGAGAGGCCAGGAAAGAGTAATTCAAATGATTAAGAGTCTCAGGGGATTCATTTATAAAGAAGATTAAGTGAATTATATTTTGATTAGGAGTACACTTTAATGGTGTATAAGTAACAGAAAGACATGAACACCAAGTAGGGAACAGGATGATTTAGGATGACCCCAGAGATTTTGATGGGATGAAGATCAAAAGAGAATTTAGACAGGATATCAAGAAACCTTAGCTGTGACAGATTCTGATTGTGAATTTCCCCATTTTTGATTACAGAAAGGGCTTCAGAAGAAACAGAAAACATTTTCCCTTCTGGAGTTGTCAGGCAGGACATAGTAAAGTACTTCTCCAGCTTGGGGGAAGGATCCTTCAGCATGATCTAGCAAGTCTCTGCACCTTTAATTCCTCCTATCTCAGCACAGAGGTTGGAGGCTACCATTCCCAGTGAGTTGACCCCATGTGGTTTCCGTTCCCCAAAGCACCCATCTGGCAGTGACTAATGAGTAGATCAGCCAGTAAAGGAACCCCCAGGGATGACTGAATGGGTGAGGAACTACATTAGCTGATCACTACTGTCATTTATTTCTTTATAAAAAATAAAAACCAGTCTGCTCTTATTGTGTACATCTGCTGTCAGTGCTTGGCCATGATGGTAAAGACAAAATCAAAAGACAGCGAGGTATGAAACAACAAATGCAAGAAGCTGGTGCCATACTTAATGAAAATACTGTAATAAGCCACCTTTCTCAAACCGATATCTGAGAAAATGCTTAATTTTTTCTTCCAAGATGCACCAGAAAGTTAAACTTATAAATTCAGAATTGAAATTATACATGGTCTGAAGAAATCTCATTTTTAAGGAAAATATTCAGTTCCTATTGGGAGAAATAAGGACATTTCCATTGATTTGGTGTCAAAGCTTCAACCATTTCTGCCACCACATGTCCTACTGCACCTGGCTCTGAGGCGCTAAAGTATTTCCGTAATATACTTAATCTAACAACTCACTTAGGTTAAAAGGCCAATAGCTGTCGTGTTTGTTTAAACTGAGATTAATCTCAGAAAATTGGACTGTGAACACAAGTGTAATCTTAGATTTCTAGTGAGAGCCATGTGCTTGAACTTCACATCTATTTTTATCACCTATACTGGTAGCAGCGCAGCCAGTTCTCCTTGTTAGAATTAAAGATACACATTACAATCAAATATGAGAATATTTATTTGCAGAGCATGTCTCAAACATCTACTTTGGTTTAATATTAGCCTAATTCCTGTGTATTTATCAGTTATATATTGAAATGTTGCCTTAATATTAGTGTGCCTTAATGGCTGCTCCATTGAGGAGGGAAGGGCTGCAGAGTGGCTCTTCTTTGGTCCATCTCCAGAAATGCACAGCCCAGTTCAGCCCAGATGCTTCCCACACACTGGGCGAGCTTAATCCTGCCACTTGCTAGGTCCTGCGTCACTGCGGGCAGCTGGACTGGGGCACGGGGAGGTATATGGCTTTGGGTACGTGGCAGTGATTGACACCACTGCTGAGTGAGACTGCAGGTGACTGCTTTCTAAATCAGGAGTTAGGAATAGTCTAATAGCATTTTCTTTTTTTACGCTCTCATCTGTGTCTTGTAGTTCCTAAAAAGGTCTGCTCTGCCTTACACATTCTTTGCTAATGTACATAGACCATAGGTTCACTCACAGAGAGAATTGACATTTTGCATTAAACTCTGAGGCCTGATTTGTTACTGTTCATTTAACTACTGTTCATTTGCAAGTGCTGAATATCGTGGACTTTGTAACGTATCCATGGCCGTCCTTGTAATTCATCCAATTTGCAGGTGTCAGGTGCCGGGCAGCACAAGATGGAAGAAAACAATGTATGTGCAGACACTTTCAGTCCTTACGCCCTGAGATGGGAAAGGATCAACCAAAAGTTTAGCCTGCCTTTGGACTCCGGGCAGCGTGTAGAACACGGGTATTATGGCAGGTCTTCTTCTTTCTATAGTATGTCAGCCTCCTGCTTGCATGTGCTTCCTGCTGCTGCTGTTCAAAAACACATCCAGCCCCAAAAAACTCTCCTCAGAAAAGATGACTGGATATAGTACTATAAAAAGGATGTATATTCCAATTTAAAATATGCACAGATCATTCACTGAGGTAGCAGCCATTCTTTTTCCCTTCCCCCAAGATAAGAGTGTAAATCACATCTTCTCAACAAGGCAGGTAGTGAGGATGACAAAATTCTTACATTCCTAAAGTGTTATTGGAGAAAAAATGTCACCTCCATGCATAATTGCATAACTTTACTACCTGTCATTTTCTATCAATCAAAAAAATGTTATACTTGAATTTGAGGACAAACATGTCTAATAAGATTTTAGATTGACACTGAACAGCTGTACTCAACCTTATTTTAACTTTATTTTTGTTGTTGTTCACTAGATCAACACAGAGAGTATTATACCAAAGTTAAGGGAAACAAATACTCAGATATATTAATCCCTCATGCATACTTTATCTCAAAAAAGTAGAATTTCTTTCCCCATAGGTTTTGTTAGTCATCTCCCTTCAGTCTCGCCAGTGCTGCAGCGGGAGTCTAGTGTTTCTTCCTCTGTATTTCCAGTGCAGTGGTGCCAGATTTTGTTTCAATTATCAGAGAAATGTGTCTGATGACTTGTAACTATTGTCAGTGCCCTTGGCACAGCAGTGGCTCCTCCCGTGGCACCCCACTAGCCTCTGACCCCTCTTCTCCTGGTCCAAGGCTATGGCTTGATTGCCCTTTGAGTAGAACATCTGGTTCCCCACAGAACAGCCCACATCCTTCACCCCAGCGTTTGCCCTTCCCCCCTCCCTGGGCCCTGTTGTTCAGGGTTTGCAAGTCTTCAATTTTGCACATCAGGGTTTTATTCTCCTTCATCGGAGGCGAGTAGAGGAACTCACTCGTTCTGCTTTCAGGCTACTCTGTGTTAAACATCAGCCTCTTTCCTGTCTCGACATATTGCTTTCTGTCTCTTTCCACCTCCACTTCCCTCTTGACTGCTGCCTGGAAATCCCAGTGAACATTTTCCACCACTGGTTTTTCTCCTTGAAACTGCTTGTGCTCTACCTTGGTGTCCTCTCTATATTTCTTTTCAGCTTCTTATCCTGAATAGGTTACCAAGAACCTGTTTCTCAGTTTTGGACCTTTTTCTTCTTTGTGTTCATTTTCAATCAGCTAAAGTTGTCCTCAGATCTAGCATTCATTTTTGGCTGGACCTAATTTCTACTGCATTAGTTGTGGTCTGGCTCTGCTGAACTCTTTCTAAGCCATCACAAGTGCTCCAGGACAGGTTTTAAAATGACAAAGAAGGTACTAAGACCTCTTTAGTACCAATGCACATGGAGACAGAGGTACACATATAATCTTGGCTATTTCCTACAGTTTCTTTCAATTCTGTGAGTGAAACCACCATTCCATTCTTCTGAACCAGGTATAACTGGGTGAGGAGTAAAGTTAAAGAGAGGGTAGGGAAGACTGGTTTCTTTTGGAGAAAAAATGTCTTGCTACAACTTCACACAAAGGATGTGATTATTTCCCACCAGAGGATCTTAAGGCAGTCACAAGTTAAACCTTACAACACTCCAACTCTGCAGGGAGGCCATGATGGTCTCCCTGTATTTGTACTGTGAAAGCAGCTGTTGGCACTTGCTTCCATGAACATCTGGGTGAGCAATGATTAGGATCAGGTGCGAAGCTGGACTCTACCCCGCTTCCCATTGCCCAGTGTGCTGTCATAGGGCAGACACACCAGGGACAGGTACTGCAGACTTCGTATGGTTGATTGTCTCTCCTTCGCAGAAAGAAGCAAAGACCGGATGGGGATTTTGAGATTGCATTTGCAATGAGTGTTGTGAAAGCAGCAGGGATAGAGATTCCCAAAGTTAATCTTCATTTCGCTGACTGACACTTCAGAAACATTGACGCTGCAGCAGCCTGGGCTTGGGCGTGAGTGATACAAGTCTCCCTGGAAGGCGAGGCACCAGGTCTTACTCGGTGCCCTGCTGTGTGCTCATTGTAATTAGATATAAACTGGCCTGAGTATGCATCTATGTGTGAAGTCACATCCTTGATTGCAGTGTAGGTCCCAGCAATTCCTGGTCTGCTTCTGAAGCAACACTGTATATGCTATATGTTGCTCGTTGCTCATTGCTTGTGGCAAAGCCACAAATGAGTCTCCAGAGATTCGTCTTGATGAAGTGTCAATACTGGAGTGATGTTTGTCTCCCAAACTCTTTAATGCATCTTTTTTGAGTTCCTGAAATTGTTTGGCCTAACTTAAGGGCAAATGAGGAAGTATTTAAAAGAGCCTTCGTATCTGCAAGAATAACCAAGGAGCCAGATGTCAACATGCTATCAGCCAAAGTCACAATTAAGTGCAACCCACAGTTTCTATAGCAGGCACAATTAATTGCAGACACAAAACTATGACTGCAAATGGGTGGTCATTATAAAAAAGAAGATTGAAGCGAGACATTCTGAGCAGTCATGCTATTATTTAAATTAACAATAAATAGTAATCTTTTTTGCTTTGCAGGATCTTTCACATTTAATCTTTAAAATCCCTTACAAACCGCAGTAGCTCTGTGTCATAATATTCAGTGAAAGGGAAAATGCTAAGACTCATGGGAAAGTATAAAATCAAATTAAACTTGTTTAGCCCTAGTACCACACATACTGCTCGGGCCAGACCTTTTCTCAGTGAGGAGAGCAGTCTTCTGATAAAATTGAGAGAGAGAATTTATTTTAGTATTTCTTCTCTACTAAGTTTATTCATATTGCCAAACATTTATGATTTTAATTCAAGGTACTGCTGTGCAAGTGATCCATGGCAGAGAGGTTTTCTAGGGTCCCTTTGCTAGTGCAATGGGTTTACAATGGTGCTGAGGAAGACCTGCAGGACCACATATCCCTGGAGGGGCTGTGTCCTGGCTGAGCCCTCCAATATGCCTTTCCAAAAGCCATTTCCTGTGTCTCCTGCAAACAGTGACCAGAAATCATCTTTCTCAAAGGCAAAACGCTGTTAAGGTCTGTGCAAGCCAGAAACAGACAGTCTTTGTGCAGCCAGAGGGATGGAAGGGGCTTTGCTTTCTTTTGGTGACTTATGAAAATGTTCCACCCGCCATAGCTCCACCTCTCCACGGAAAATATTAGATGATGGGATCATGCCGGCCAGATTTCTCTGCCTGTCAGGCTTCAGGATCAGAAGCACAGTGGCAGAAGCCCAAGAAACGTTCACAGTGGAGTGTACCTGCCTTCTCCTGGTCTCTCCTCTGGCTGCCCTCTCACCTCATGAATATCCTGCCAGGGGCTGGGGAAAGGGTAGATGGAGAAGGTGTCAGAGAGGCCTCAGGGACAGAGCAGAAGATAGTGTGGATCAAATGAAGTACGGGAGGGAGCAGGGAGCCCTTGTGTGCTACATGACAGGCAGATGCAGGCAGGTGAGCCACTTTTTCCACTGACAGCAACCTGGCTGCATCCTCTGCCTGAAACCAGCACCCTTCCGCTGTGGAGCAACAGAGTTACGCCTGCACGTTTTATCCCCATCCACGTTTTCTGCAGGCTGAGGTGCAGCAGGTCTGGCAGCCAGAGCTGGAGGGAGCAGACGCAGGGCTGGGGGGCTGACCTGTGGGGAGAGGTACCCAGGAGAAAGGCTGCTCCAAGCAAGTGAACTCCTGAGGCACTCCCACGGCATCGCCCATGCTGCTGCTCAGCTTTGTGCCTGCTGTTTGGCAAGCCTTTTTTTCCCCGCGACAATCCATTTCATTGCAATGCTCGGTTGGAAAGGCTTCTCAGGGTCCCACTTCTCTGCAGTTAAAGTGGGACATCTGCCCAATTTGGGACTGTTTAAAAAAAAATCTTAATTAGAAAAAAAATCAAACCCATGCAAAGCTTCTTACCTTGTAAACTACATCTGCTTTCAGTGTTTCGTGGGGTTGCACTGGAATTGATATTGTGGGGCAGAAACTGGTGATCCCCCCACTTTGCTGGTGAATTAGCAGAAGGAAGGAGCAAGCTGAAAGAGCCTTTTCTTTGCTTAGGACTGCTGCAAATTTTAGGCACGAGTATTTGCGCTGAGCTTCCTCAGCTCCTGTTGACATCAGTGTTGGTGAAGGGTACATTTGACTGCAATCTTACAACTCTTAATATCAAAAAATTTTAGATATTGCTTTCAGGACCACACCTGAAACAAAGTCCTGCTATGGCCCACATGTCATTACGCTGCATTTCTTTCATGTTGAGACACCAAAATTACATTACTAAGTTATAAGTAGTTTACATAATCCCAGAATGCAACATGGGAAAGCTTTCAAAATAAAAATGAATAATAAGATCAGCATTTATTGGTTTTTTCCTCCTACGTTGCCACTGAAAATTCTCATTGGTGTGGCTTTATATGAATAGTTCTCCAGAAGTAAATTATGAGCAAAATTCAAAGCCACCATAAATTAAATGTGCTTTTTTCCTGCTTTGGTGTACAAGACTTTCCATTAAGCTAGCCCCATATAATATACCTTGGATGTGTTCAAGAAAGCCCTGTAAATTATAGTAAGTATTTAAAATGGTAAGTAGGCATTGAAAAAGGCCACATTAGGATTAATGAATGAAAGGGTTGATACTGAAAATGCACTTGTAAATAAATAACATGAAAAGTAAAGATGACACACTGTTAGGTTAGAGTTACAAGTGGGAGTATGATGATAAATCACACGGCTGTTTGTCAGAGTTTCACATGTGGGTGCACGTACTCCTTAGTCCCTTTCTTTCCTCCCCACCCCCCGCCCGAGCGAAACCTCTCCCTCCTCTTGCCCCACTCGCTGTGCCTCCGGGAGGCTGGCAGAACTTGTCTCTGCTCTCAGCACGGCCTGCCCGTGCTGGAGGTGTGCTGGGCTGCGGAGTTTGCTACCTGTCAGGAGCAAAGCTTGCCTTTTTTTTGCTTTGGCTGGCAGAAGGCAGTGCTTCAGGCCTGCTCTGTCTATCCTGGTCATAAAATGTGTGTTGCTGACAGTGAGTGTCTGCTGAGCTTGGATGCACTGCTGCTGTTCACAGGGGTGTCGGGGTACCCGGGGGTTTTACACCCCTAGCAGCGCTCCTTGGCAGCGAGCTGCCTTGGGATGGGAGGTGGCTAGCGAGAAGTGAGCGGGGGAAAGCTGAGGATGATGCGCGGTGCAGTGCGGGGATTGCAGGGCTTGCAGCCCGGTGGAGGAGAAAGCTTCTTCCTCCCTCCCACCCCTCCACGAGTCTTGGGCTTAGTGCGTGCCTGGCTGTGACACAGGGCAGACGAGGTTGTAGCAGCGGTGCCACGAGCACAGTCTGAGGTCTGAGCATGGTGGAAACTTTAATTGAAGCTCTCTGCCTCGGGTTGAGCGTGTTCTCAGAAAATGCACTGAAACCCAGAGAGGAAAAAGCTTTCCTCCCAAGCAAGAATTTTCCATGTTTTCATTGCACCAGCCGTAAAGGCCATATATATCGATTGCAGATACTGGCGTCATCACATCTTGTATCTCATATCATATCATCATCTGTGGGAGCAGTTCTGTGCAGCCTGTTCTGGCTCACCGCTGAAATAGCTCACAGACTGCGATCCAAAAGCGTGGAGCAAAAATGAAATGGGCGGTGGGGGGGCAGTGAGACCAGAAAACATATGTGCGTCAGTACTTGCAGATCACCTGGGCTAAGGAAAGCATCTGCCTAATTACATTAGGGTTTGCATGTCTGAGAAAGCATGGATAAGGGAAGCAGGCCATATGGAGCTGGGATCAGAAAGTCCATGTTAAGGATACCTCTGCTTGGAAACGATATGACGTGACTGCATGCAAATCAAATTCTGGCTCCTCGTGACACGGGGCAAGTCCGAAATGTGGTGTCCTTAATGGAGCGACTCTAGATGCAGAGCGGGGCAAGACGGGACCAGGCTGTGGCATGTACACTACACGAAGTGATGGGTGGGTACATTTTTATAACCTGATTTTACTTCCCTCCATAGTATTCAATTTTATCCACATAGGTCCATTGAGAAAACAAGGTTCTGCTCTCAGTGAAGTGTTTATGGGCCCATACAGCCAAAGGAATACCTTTTATGTGCCTGTGGCACTTTGAATATCTTTGAATGGGAAGGAATCTTTGTGGGCAAGAATAAATCCACATACTTTTTGGTCTGCCATGCGAGGAAGGGCAGAGCGGCAGTCAGTGCCACCTAAATCTTTGCCAGACCCCAGGGAAGGATTTAAGTTCAGGTTCCCTATTTGAGTAAGCACTAGGAACAAATGGTAACATAAAGGTTAGTAGAAGATTATAAATAGGATAATAAATGGAGAAGGAAGGATTATACTACCACATTAGAAATCATTTGAAGGGAAGGTAGAAACTCTCATGCTTTGCAATAATTTTTGAGTGCCCAGATTGATGGTAATCTGTCTGTGTTATTTATTATAGAGATATATGTTTTGAAATAATTTTTAAAAGAGCTTTTTTAAATTATTAGAGCTACAAATAGAGTAGCGCACCAAAACTCTAATAGGCTGAAGTAGAATGTTAATGGTGTAGATATAAATATTTGCTGTGGAGATGTGTCTGAGTACACCTAATCAGCTGAGAGAGGAAAAGAACATGTTTCTCATGTGGCCAGTATTAGCTAAGTAATTTGGCTTATATTTTTGAATACTCCTGATTAACTGTTTTATGAAAAACGCTCTGTCAGATAAACTCAGATAATTGGTAAAGGGGAAGAAACCGCAGTCCATCCATAGATAGTCTGTGAGCAGAAAGAGGTAAATTAGTCCATCTGCTTTGAACTCTTCATTCAGCTCAGTGCAGTCCATAAAGCTGAGAAGTTAAATAGTGTGTAGTAAAAGAAGGGCTTGGGAGTTGAGATGGTGGAAAGGGAGTAACGATCTCTGCTCTTTATCGGGCTCCGTAACCAGAGTCCATGAGTGCCTCACAGCCTTCAGTTTGGCACTCTGTGGGGTAGATACAGTGGCATTTAACCAGCAGATGCAAGAGCAAAATTACCAACATCTTCCCATGCCTAATAGCATCACTTAGGGTTGACCTGATTGGAGACACTTCCCATGTGAAATTTTTTTCCTGTTTTCGAGCAGTATTTCTTGCAACCATGCTGTGTTAACTGTCCAGAGCTAGCTTAGCAGTCTGTGGATGCTGCTGCAGTTGAGTTATGCAGAGATGTCCTGCCACATGCCCAGCCCACAGCGTTTCATAAATGAGTATCTGAGGAGCTACTTGACTACCATGTGTTTGCAGTCACACCTGTGATGGAGCAGGGAACATCTCCCCTTCTCCTTTGGATACACGTGGTCAGAAATTTGAGAGTGCAAGCTCTCTGTGAGTTAGTACACACATGTTACTGTCTTCTAGCTAAGACATATACATCTAATATCAAGGTAAGTGTAGCAAGAAAGGGTCCAATATATTTTTCACAGAAAAACTAATGGAAGTTTTGCACTACAGCTTCACTGCCGCTTCCGCTCTTGTTCAGCCACTCAAGGCTAACGTGGGTGACCATAGCTGTGCTGTGATTACCTTCCTTCCTTCTGTTGTGCAGGTAAATTTTCTGCTGTGTGATGGACTTTCACATGAGGTGTCAGTGAATGCTGTGGACTTGGGTAAGGAATTGACAGCAGCGGTGTCCGACAAAGCAAAAGAGAGCCACCAGAATTGGGATAATGAGTAAAATGGCCATGGGATGGTCCAGGAAGGAGAGCACTAGCCATGATCATGGGCAGAACAGGAAAGGGGAGAAGAAGCGGTAACCCTGATGCCACAGAAGGTAGAGGAAGATGTGGACAATAGAAGTCCATGTTTTCATTAAAAAACATGTCATAACATCACTGCCTGGGAAGGGATCGGAGAAGGAGCCAAACAGGGAAGCAATCAAGGGTACCAAAGAACTACAACTGCAGTAGAGAGGGCACTGAAGATTTCCAAATTACAACCTCCATTAGTCGGACTTCCACACTCCCATTTACCTTAGTCTCGTTGAGAAATCCTGCAAGGAAGATCTTTACAACCTGTCATACATTTGGGCTGGGCAGCCAGGCTACTCACTGTTTTCAAAAGAGACCTGAAATGCTGGGAAGCCCCAGGGAGCTGCCTAGTGTGTGCTGATGAGAAAAGTGTTTGAGGAGCAGGCTTGGCTGTCAGGTCTCAGGGCATGGATTGCTCATGGTGGTGAGGATGGCCTTCTTCTGCTGCCTCATTCCCTGCAGTGCTTTTGGCAGGTGACACTTCCAACCTTGGTTATGCTGGTAACACTCCAGTGGTTTTGTAAGCCACAGAGTAATCTCTGTGAACTTGAGCTCAGCTTTGTATCTGTGCTTTTAAAAGGTTTAATTATGTTTTAAGAGCATGTTTGTTTCTTTTTGTGAATCTGAGAGCTTTTTACCTGATTCTCCCACTCTCAGGCTTTCAGACTACGAGATTAGTTTAGCAATCAGGAAATTACTAGCATCTTCCTAATTTTAGTATTGTTCATGCATTGTAAAGCAACTTGCCACACAAGAAAAAAACCACATGTTTGAGCAATATTGGTGCAATATGTCAGACATGTAGCAATATTCTCTGTGATTATCACCCCATACAATTTTCAAAGCAGTGATGAATTGTGACAGATCCTCCTCTGAAATAACCCAGCATAGTTTATGAAATCAGTGGAAGTATATCAGCTTACATCAGCTGAGGATCTGGGCTACATTTCTAGCTTTCTGCTAATAATTTTTATGATGGAAACAAGTACCTGAGATGAACTGAGAGTTAACCTCTCTAGGTGCACTTTATATTCTTCTTGTGAAAAAATCCTAGATACGTTTCAAACTCACTTAAACAAAGAGATGCAGCCACTGTGTACTGAAAATTAATAACAACCCTGGTAAAGTCTGCCATAAATATGGCAGAAACTTCCCTCATTTGTAGCAAGGATTAGGGAGATCAGAGGCAGTTACTGAATGTCCAAACTGGCAAGTGAAGGAACTTCTAGAAGGGATGGCAACAGAAAGCAGGCTGTACTTGCTATGGTTTTTTCATTTTTTTTACACAAGCAATTTGCTTTTACCTAGATGTACATCTCCAGTATGGTCACAAATATTTTGTAATAGATATCTATACACACAGCGAAACTGTAGTCACATGGGATTGATTACAACACCGTCAGTGCCATTTAAGCATCACAGTGAAAGACCACCATTTCTGTGTGCGAATAGTGGAGCGTGGGGATTAGCAAAGTGTGAATTAGCGCAGTTCTGCTGACTGGCTAAAACGATACATATCCCTTTTTCTTGTCATTTAGAGGTGAAGAGGAGTTAATTCAGAAAAGACCAAGTTACTGACACTTTTAATAATAAAGTAACACTTCAGAATGGTGGTGCAAGATGAACGATTTGTAATGACCAGTATAACAATGTGAGAGAGAAATGTCACGAGCCTCTCCCTCTGTTAACATGTCTGTCTGAGACTGTTCAGCAGTTACCATCCTTTAGGAGGTTTTCTAGTAATTTCCTTTTATTTATATATGTGTCTTTTTTCCAAATCTGCCAAAAATACTGTTTAAAAAGACCACACAGAGAACCGATCAACCTTCCACAAATGTCTGGTGGGAAATAGTCATGTAAATTTTGATTTACTGAATGCACAAAAGAAGGAGGCCACCGCCTAAGAAATGGATGACAGCATCTGAAAGTGGTTCCAGCATTTTAAAAGCAATTATGGGGGGTAGATTTATGCACGAAACCTGCTCTGTACATTAACTAAATTTGTGGGTTTAATCACTGGAAGGAGAAAACCAGCTATGAAATACCCAAAGTAACAGGTCATTGTAGATATTCCCCTGAGGACATAATTTGTGTCGGTGTGTGTAGACAGGACTGTGCGTACGTGTTGCAGAAGTGACAAAGGAAAAAAGTCAGTGAACATCCTCAAAAGGCAAATACAGGAGAATGCTAGAATATATGGCTTCCTGAATAAAGAAAATAAAGCTGTTACTGTGTGAAGATTTCTTAGTATGGGAATGGCAAAGGAGTAACGCATTCTTCACTCCAATGGAAATTAATGGAGCATGCATTCCTCATTCTCAGTCTATTTGAGGCTGCAACAGGGGATATCACATCTGGCAAAACTACTTTGAGTCATGTTATACCACTTATAACATCATCTGGACCTTAGGAAACAGCTTTCTGAAAATAAGGAATGCTGTACAGTACCTGACATTAGCCCTGTTGAAAGGTACTGATAAGTTGCAGAGGCCTAAGAAATTAAGGGCCACATTTACATGGAATTTCCCAGCACTTTATTACAGTCAATTCCCTGGTTTTGCAATTTTAACTGCCCTTTTCCCTTAAGTGCCTTCCCCAGGGCGAGTAGGGGGTGCTCATTTGTTAGAGGGAACCAAATCAGTCAGACAGCCAAGCATCTGGGACAACAACATAAGAACACTGCGTACCCAGTAACATTACAAAATCTGGTATAAATTGAGAGCATTCATTATTAATAGAAATACTATTTTCAAACTATGTCGCACTTTCATCTCTGAGGATTTCACATGCTATAGTCCTGATCCTGTGTTTGTAGTCCTAACTCCCACAGTTAGTTTGATCAGATTTGATGGAATTAGTGGTGTGAGGAGGATGCACATGTTATAAAGCTTTGCAGAACTTGTCCATAGACACAAACAGCTTCATAAAAACTTAACTACTGCTGGGATGGAGGGCACTGACCTCTAGATTTTTCCATATATTCTGCAATTACCTGCAGGAGGGGGCAGTGGATGGTGATAGTTTTCAAAAGCACCTTAGGACTCGTACAGCGTTCACAGAGCAGCGAAGAACTCTGGTCTGTTAGTACCCATGAGTAAGAGAAGCCCACATGCAGCACTGCATTGCACGTGCAAGGTTCACATTTACCCCCTCATTCCTCCTCTAGAATGAGTGTGAAACGGCAAGATGGCGTTGTCCAGGAATATCCAAAATAAAATGAACACAGAGCCCCATAGTCCAGGAGTGGGTCAGAGCTGGTGTTCATAAACCAAACTGACAAATGCAGAAAGGAGAGGGGTACTCTGAATGTACTAAAATCTCCTGCTGGAGCACATTGGAGTAAGGGCTACAGATAGGTTTAGTGTTTGCTTTCAAACCAGAGTGTGATTCTGAGTCAAAATACCAGACCTGTGCACCCCTATGAATGGGGGCCTTTTAAACCAACGCCTCCAACCAAATACGTTCACTGGGCATCATCTGTTGTCTGGCATCAGCTGGCTTAACCTTCCCAAGGAGGTGATCATAAACTAATGCAGACACTCTTGTATTTGTGTGGGTGTGGGTGTGGGTGTGTGAGTGTGTGTGTAAGGGTAAAAGGGTTACCAAGTGCTTTGTTCAGGGGTCAATAGATTAGTGGCTGAGATAGGCAGTTGTATTCAGTGGCATTAGGCTTACCACCCAAAGTAAACTTATGTCCTTATTAAAAATGTACAGGAATGCTCATTTCTGCCATAGGATAATAATGTGCAGTTGTTTGGGGTTTTTTGTTGGGGTTTTTTTTTTTGGTGTTCAGTTGTTTCCAACATTGGTTATAGAAAGTCCCTGCAGTCCTGTCCTACACCCATGATTATAAAAATATTTAAAGTCACAGAATGGATATATGGCTAGGCAGAAACATATTTTGATTTATGTTTTACTATGGTTTAGGCACACATTTGAAGGCAAGGTTTTTGGCTGACAACAGCATCACAATAGCAGTCTTCCAGCCATATATTATAGTGATGACCCCTGAAAATTATCAGGGTTTAATACAAGGCTATAATATAGGGTTTCTGAAAACTACATAAGCAATAGACAACATAAAAAGTCATATTACTATTTATGTGCCATCAAATCACATTAGGGGGGATTTGGCCACATAAATAGTAAAATGACTTTTTGGGAGTATGGAAATTAAAGAAAAATGTTTCAAATAGAAACCATAATTTACAGAAAAATCACAAATGTGCAAACATGTTATGAAAATAGGAAAGTAAGAGAGGCAAAAAAGAGAAAGGAAGACTTCTTGGAATCTTTTCCATATACTTCTGTGTAAGAATTTTTTTTAACACACCCAATCAAAGATGCACCCTGTCATGTCATATCATTATTACCTATATTTATTATATTATATTGCAAGATACGTGGGAGTTGACTGATATCTATGTTGTCAGCTGTTTGCCAGCTGTTTGCTCCTGGGATGAGCAGGGTGAATTTTAGCTTCTCAGAATCATCAAAATAAACAGCATCATTTCTCTTTGTTCTTTCTCTGCTGCACGAAAACATTGTGTGTATAGAGAAACTTCCCAGTCCCAGAATCTCACCCCCAAGATTTTCTTGAATCAGTTATGAATACATATCAGTATTTACTTGGTTCTCATCATTTGGTGGTGCCAATAAAAACTCCAGAGTAAGCAAGAACAATAATTGTGGCAATTATGGAATATCCAGAGTGTAATGAGTACTGTAAAGATGAGTGTGAAAACAAGGGGCAACTCGAAAGAAAAGCTTATTACCCAGTAGTTGAAGTTGATGGGATTTTTGCCATTGGCCTCAGTGTGAGCTGGGTTGACCTTTGGCCATGACAAAATACCAGTAGATTGGCTGTTGCTTTGCCTCAGGTCCCCTTGGCAGGACAGCATGGAGCTGTGCTGGTGCAGGCGCAGACTGTGATGTGGATCATGCATACACCCCTTACTCCTCCTTCCTGAGAAGAGCTCAGAGGGGACTAAAATTTGCCCCCCAAGGACTGTAATGCACAAATGCAAAATTTGGAAGCAGAATAAAATTGATACAAATGTCAGCAATTATTACCCTAGGTTTTTGGGAGGTGAGGGTGAAGAAGGAGTTGCTGTACTCCCTGTGATCTGACTGGTATCTTTGATGAAGGAATTTCCCTCCTATGGTCCTGATTTGGTAAGTGCTTAACACATACCTAGCATTAAGCATGTAAGCTGTGCTACTGACTTAAAAGTGAATTTATCTTATGGGATGTGAATAGGACTATTCATTTGCCTGAGGTTTACCACGTGTCTAAGTGCTTTGCTGGAGAGATGGACAATATTCTTAGATTATTTTTCAGAAAAAAAGGCTTTTATTTTGAGATATCAATAAATACTAAATTCTTGGAAGATTAAAGGATTGAGGAGACTTTACATGTCACTGTTGTGCATGCACAGCTCTCTTTGAAGTCAATGGAACTTGTGTGTGCAAAAGTGCAGAGATATAGGGCAGCAGAAGTTCATGATATTGTGGCTTAGGAACGAAAAAGATCAGGGGATATCTAAAATGAGGATATGAACTTTTAAAGGCTTGAGTTCTTTGAAGTCCCTTCCCTTCCCTTCCCTTCCCTTCCCTTCCCTTCCCTTCCCTTCCCTTCCNATTTTCCTATTTTCCTATTTTCCTCTCCCCTCCCTTCCCTTCCCTTCCCTTCCCTTCCCCTCTCTTCCTCTCTTTTTGTTTTATCTAGAATGTAACAGTTTAAATTGACTTGCAGGAAAATTTGTCATTTGGGGAGCTTCCCCATGAGTAAACCAGAACAGCAGAGGTTGTTTAGAAAAGCTGAGCAGAACCTTGGCCATATACAAAAGGGCCAAGAGGCAACCTAGAGGGAGGAGGCGACGATGCTGGAAAGAGGAAGGTGACCTCTTGAGCTTAAGGGATAGACCCAGGCAGCAGAACGATCGCACACCAAGGAAAGGTGGACAGAACATCCAGGAGAACAGCATGTCAGAATCTACCTCTAGGAAATCTGTTGAATCAGGAAGGCTGTGATTATTTTGTACCTTGGATTATTTGTGTGTGCTCAAGCAAGAAAACTATATAGCTATTTACTTGCTTGCCGAAAGAAAACAATTAGCTAGCGTTCTTAGGGATGCTTTTAAATGAGAACATTATTTTCTTTTTGCAAAACATTGCTCTTATTTATTGACTTTGTTTTGGAAACCTGCAAATGTTGGAATTCTCCTTAGATTAGGGGAAGGTTTAGAGCTCTTTATGACTCTCTCTCTCCACATGAGCTACATCTTGGAAAGTGCTGAGCAAAGATCGAGGGGTGCTTAGCGCTCTCCTACGCTGCCCAGCATTGCTATAAAATTGCACCTTTCAGGAACCGGGATAAAGACTGTGAAGCTGAACTATTCCATTTCTGGTAACAATAGCATAGTATTAATCACTTATTAACAGTCTCGGTCGTTTGGCTTATTTCCTCATTTTCTACCAGCCTTTTACAAATCCTGTTTTGCCCTTGCTGGCCTCTCGCTTACGAATGGCATCAGCAGCTGTATCTTGGTTTGGAAGGATGTGTGTGTGGAAAGGGAAAGGAAGAAGGATGACAGGCTCTAGCCAACACACTTTTGCAAAACGACTGCTAGCTCACCACATTGCACTCTCTTTTTCCTGCTAATTACAGGAAAAGTGATTTATTAATATTTGTGCAATGGTAACTTCTCAGCTCACCCACAGCCTTTTCTAATCCAGCCAATTATTTTCAGTATTACTTTTAAGCTCTGACTTTAATTAATGGGGTGCAGAAGTTTAAAGCATATGGGGTTGCTTTTCTTAAGTCTGGGAACAAGCAGAGTTTAAAAACCCCGCAGATACACTTCTCAATACTGCACTTAAACTCTGTTTCTGAAAATACTACATATAAGTTGTCACATTTTCTTCAGCTTGACATAAAATTCTGTGACGTGTCACATCAAATAGCGACAATCATGAAATTTTTAGGGATGTGTCAGTTTTGAGATACATACTTTCTTGCTTTGATCCATCATGGTTCAATTGGAAGATAAAATAATCACTTCCATTTCTCACTACTTTTTTATAAAAACATACAATAAAATATATATATTTAAAAATTTTCCAAGTATTTGTTCTGCAGCCCTTTTAAACAGAAAACTCTTGTCGCTGCTAAAACCTGCTGCAAAACTGGCGCTTGAGTTGTGGTGATGTTTTTTGCCTGTTCCATAGTACAGCTTGAAAGGTGTCATCATTTACGGGATACCCATGGTCATAAATGGACAGACTGGTCTTCCCATGTCCGGAGCATGATCCCAGCCCTGTGAAGTCAGGGACAGTGGCAGACGCTCAGCTCTTTGTGTCCTGGGTCTGTCTGGATAAAATTTCAGGTGCATTTTTAAGTGACCAAAGAGAGAAGTTCCCAGAAAACCCTTGCTCGCTTGCCGTGCTTCCTGCAGCAACAGGTGGAGTGAGGAGCGTGCAAACTTTGCTGGGATTTCACAAGGAAGCCAAGTAACTACAGTATCGCTTCTCCCTTCCGGGTGAGCTCGGGTGAATGAAGCAGTGAGCAAGCCCCAGCACCCTGGGCTCCCCCCGTGCAGTCCCTCCAGTCCCTCTCGGGGAGTCATTCATCTTGGGCTCCCGTCGTGGCCACGGTGGGTGGCGGCGCACATCTGCCGTGGGGCTGGAGCACAGCTGCATGAGGGGAGGGCACGCAGACCGGCAGCCCTGTCCGCAGGGCGATTCATCAGCGGGACGGCTACTGCTGGGAGGAATTCCTCCCCGGCGGGATGAACCTCCAGTGACTCTTCTCAGGGGCTGAGGACGTCCCCCTCCTGCTCGGGCAGGACCATCGCTCAGCCTGGGGCTGAACTCTTCCTCACCCCCTGACCCCCTCTTCAACTCCCACACCCACACCGAAGCGTGAACTGTGCCTCCGCGGGGCTCAGAGGCCTCGTAACCCGCCTCTGCTTCATGTACAGCCCCACCAGGGCAGGGGTGGGTGCCTTGAGCCCCACAGCATCGTGTCTGCCTCCCCTCACCTACAACACCCAGCCAAGGAAGCTTGTCTGCTGAACCCTGATGGAAAAGTTGTTGTAGGCTGGAGGGTGTAATTTAATTTCCTCCTCTGGAAGCCATCATGGGTGTGGGGGATTGTGCCAGCGTCCTGGGGATGGGGTGCCAGTTCCTGTTTCCAAATCATCTGGTCTGACTATGTCATGCTGGGGGAAGCGTTAAGGAAAGTGAAGCCCAAGGGCAGCAGCTGAACCTTTATGCTTTTTTTTTTCCTTTTCCCCCAATGAAGCTTTCAATGTGCTTGCCTGCTGGGTCCTCAGGGAATAACGTGCTCCAGCAATTTATTACACTGTCTCTAGGCAGAGCCTACCGCTGCTATATCAGGGAATTACTTAAGGAGTTACTTAGGTCCAGGTGGCTGTTTGAGAACTTATATCAAGAACTTACATCACCTGCTTTCTCTTGTAGTTAAATATAGGTCCCTTCCTTTGGCTCATTTCTCCTTTTATCAGAGCATAATTTAACCTCTGGTCACTGACAAAGAGATGCCTAAATAAGCTTCAGAGCACATCTGAGAAACTTTGCTGGGAAGAGCTAAGCAGCAACATTTTCTTCTGAAAGCCCGTGTCCTTTCATAGTGACTTTCATAACTTCTGCTCTTCAGGGTTGGATGAAGGACTTACTAGATAGGAGAAGAGAAACAAAAGACGAGAAATATCAGTAAGGTCAAGGAGAAAGGAGAAGCCAAGGTATTTGCTTACATCAGAGAAGGAGGCAAAACTTATGTTTCTTTACACTTTAACTCCTGGAGTGTGGTCACCACTGCATTGACAAACTGGGACAGGAGGTATACTGAAATGGGCATGAGCGTGCAGCCTCAGCATCCTGTATCATGGACCAACAAGATGAGTGCTCAGGTGCTCTGACACCGTCGTTGCAGGTCAGGGGAGCTGGCTAAGGTCAGAAAAGGAGGACATGCAGGGACACAGTTCTTCTCAGTAATAGAGGGTGCCCAATTCCGGGGGCTGATGGCAGAAACTCTATGGAAAAGCAGCTTGTGCGTGCTTTAACTTTGTCTTGCAATGAAATAGATGTTTCAGTGCTTTAGCTCTTTTTCTAAAAGCACAGTGAGCAATACAGTGTACACATAAGTACATTGGGACTCTGCGGGGAACCACCTGTATGGGGACAGGTGGTGGAGGTACCTCTTTGTATCCTGTGTCACCCTCCATAGAAATCAGCTAGTGTTTACAGTGAAGGCAAACCAAAACCAGCGATGGTTGCAGTGAAAAGTCTGCGCTGTAAACTGCAGTGGTTTGGGGGCTGATTGACAAGCAGCTTAGATGTCTGGACACCAGGAGCTGGGTAGACAGCTGAAGCTGCCAATCTTTTCAGCTTGTCCCAAGGTAAAGCTGTCCCAGCTCATCAGTCAACACCCTTGCATTTCCTAGGCCTGCAGACTTTAAAAAGGCTGGCTATGCTGACCCATAAAATCTAGTAATATGAATGGGTGTGTTTTATGACTCTTTTTTGGCTGAATAGGAATTAGGAAGTTTAAAATGTTTAAAGATTTTTATTTGCTCACACTTTCCATGTATAGAATGGGATGTTTCATAGAAAATTTGCTTTTTCCTTTCATTCTGGTGAAATTAAAAGCAATGAGTGCAGCAAGTGCATGGAAGTCCTGCAATTATGCTACTGTTTTTTCTGAGGAACCTGTAAACATTGTACAAACTTGACATCTAAGGCTGTATGATGCTGTAGCCCAGTATCCTTTCAAACCAAAAAACCTAGATTCAGGTTTTGGAGATGAGACATTCACAAGAGTCTACTAGATTTTCTTCTCTTCTAGAGAATGATTGTGTATGTCACAAAATGCATTGCATAATTTAGTGCAAAGTACAGTCTCTTCTCAGCAGAAGGGGGGAGACATTAGCAAGTGTGTCTCGGTCACACAGATGCAATGAAAGATCTTCCAAGAATACAATGGGTCAAAGAGCTTGGGGTTCTTCATAAACCTCTCTCTCAAATTTATCCAAGCCAGCAGCAGAGGTAATGTGAGACACCCAAAACCTGAAAGTAGGACCTTGCTGTGAAAGTCCTTGCGTGGCACATGGCATGAGTCACCAGGACTCTTTGTCCTCTGCTTGGTGCCTGGGTAAGGGAGCTCCAGCATGAAGCAGAATTCTCCCTCCCGGGCAGAAATAAGCCCCTTAGGTGCTCCCCTGCTTCATTACACAGGACTAAAAAAGACAGGTTATGAGCAGGGAATGGGAACACAGATTTAACTGCAGGCTTGACTTTAGAACTGAGGGATAAGCTACACATTTCTTTCTCAGACATAAGGTAAAATTGGTGGTTACACACCACCTCCATCATCCTATCCCTAATTTCTCTCTGCTCGGTTCTTTCTGCTTAGCTGTCTATGTGCAATAGTCTTTCCTTCTGTGACTCATGAGCTAGCCTAAGGTGAACATAGCCTAGGACATCTCTAGTCCTCCTTACAGGCATAGACATACCTATAATGATCTGGCTCTGGATGTGCCAGAGCCCATTCTCAACAACCTGTTTTGAAAACTGTCTTCCATTTAAGCTGTTTTAGTAATGCAAATCAATAAATGGTTATTGGTGGGACTGACCCATGACAGCAGGATCAGTCGCATTTTCACAGTGGGCATCTGCACAGGCACCTTCGTGTATCATGACCACAGCACTTAATCAGTGTGATACTGAGACGTGAAATGCCTGCATTAAAGTGGACATTGATTCTAATAATGTCTTGAGTGATGTGGGACTGATCATCATCCTGGTGTGAATAGGTACTGTCTCAGAAACGTATGCATGATGTACCATAAGCGTTGGTTATTTGTCAATCTAGTATCCTGGAAGAGATTGTTCCTAAACCAGCTTAAAATAATCCTTTGGAGACAGATCTAGAAAAAAATATTTATAATTGTGTTAACTGACATGGCTTGAGTCCATTTCCACTTCTGGGCCCTCTTAGGGAAGTTAAATTAAAACAGGGGAACTGTTTTGCATGAAAATTATTTTCATGGAGTAATGAATGAAATCATAATGCGCAAGCTATGGTGCATCGATCACACTGGTGAAATAATATCTGATGGATTTCATAAAGCTGACCTTCCTCCTTCCTCTTTTTCCTGGAAATATCTTTTTCCTCGTGTAAACTCTGCAGCTTCATTACGATCTACCACCAATGCCTCTTTATTATCAGGTAAAGAGCAAGCTGAGTGATACTGCCTTTTTCCTTCTTCAGCTACTATCAAAACAGTGCAACAACCCCAGTCACAAACTCAAGAGTCTTTTGACAGCAGCAATTAAGCAACTTAATTAATGACTGAATAAAAATGATAATATTTACTGAATGGGAGCATCCTGTTTTGCATTTTTATTCACACTGTGCACCTGAAGAATACCACTGAGTATACTACCTCCTCCCCTTCTGCTTGCAAGCTCTCTTTTTTTTTTTTTTCCCCGCACTATTTTGACTTTGCATGCACCCAAAAGCTATTGCACACGTAGACACAGGCACGATGCTGAGGCATCAAAAGTCCCTTCTAGCCAGCTGAGGGAAATTTGCTGCTGTCTTTGCTCTGGTTCTGACTGATCCTTAAAACTTGGCTCATATTTAAAGGACAATTTCCATGGTGCATTTGTAAGCCTGAACTTTACATCAAAGTAGGTGATTAATTACTGATAAATGGCTAAAAAAAAAATGCATTTTGTAATTAACAAACCTTGGAATGACAATTCTCTCCACCCACTTTCTCGACATGGTTCACATGCATGTGTACAGAGTTCTGTTCCCCCATATTCTTTATTTGCCTGTTAACCTGTGCAACCTCCATATATCACATGCATACATATAAATATATATTTTAGTCTACATGGATTTTCTCAATGAAATATGTAACCCATCTCAAGTGCAAGTAAAACCCCATACATAATTATTTTGGAATGACAGACAGTGAATTCCTTAGCTATTATTTTTGACGACCCTGTCATGGATGCCAGGCATATATTGTGGTAAGAGCCTGAGAAACTTGGGAAAACCCACCTGGGGAGCAAACTCCTTTTTTCTTTATGGAAAGGTTCCCCAAGTGACAGGCCTGCAATCCTGGGTGAGCTTAATTAAAGTCAATAGAGAAAACTAAAGCATTCAAAATTGCTGCCTTTGGGGCTCCCCCACTCTTCTTTTTCTTCATTTGCTGACACTTTTAAGGGGAAGGTGCATTTTAAATTCCTTATTTGGGGCTTGGGGCTCAGTTCATCACATTCCCCTTCTGTTCTGTATCCCACATTAAATCTCTCTGACACTTCAAAGTGTTGTTTCCCACGATTTATGGCTAACTAATGCAGGTGCACTGGGCCTCCTGTGAGGTGCTGAATGCCCTCTTTGACATCAGTATTAATGAATGAAGTTTTGGCATACAAAGCCAGGTAAGGGATATTACCTCAGATTACAGATAGGTAAACTGAGGCACCCAATAAGACAGCCAAAAGATGAACTCAACTTTACCTGACTCGCAGAGCTCTGCAGTATTTACTAAGCCTCTTGTAGGATGAGGTCTGCTGAGAGTATCTGTCTTCCTCCTTGGTTGCTTTCTTTTTCCCCAGAACTACCTAACCCAGACTTTCTGTCCCCATTCCTGCCTCATTCTTTCTCCTCTCTTGCCACAGTTCCCTGTCACAGGCCAGAGACACGCAGGAGCAATGGAGCTGGGAGCATACATGGGTGAATCAAAAATGCCTTTGTGTAACAGGATCTTGACCATCTGCCACACCTGCCGTTTCAATCCCTTGTCTGTTTTGAATCATACACTTTCAAATGTCACAATCACCACCAGGCCTGAAGCTTGGATTAGTTCTTAAGTGTGTAGTGCTTGCTTTTGAAAAGAATGGCCTACTGACTTCAGAACGAGAAGGGCTCATCAGTTGATAGCTACAGTCACCTTCATTCCGACCCCCCTCCCTTCTTGGCAGAAGTCGTTGGATGTGGTGTCAGTAACTGCGGTGAGACTGGGACTGGGGTGTTTAGGAATAACCAGCTTTGGGGTTTGCTTTTTCAAGCCTCTGGTAATGAGGTGGCACATGACTTCATAAAAGTGAAGGACTTTTATTAGCATCTAATGCTAAGTATACTAAATGAGGTTTGTGAATTGGAAAAGCACTTTAAACACTCAGGTGATCAAAATCCCAGATGATAATATGGGTGTCTGAAACTCCCCAGTTCTGACTGTTGGTCCTGTAGCACTTACATTATTTTCTATATGGTACATTTATTTTAGAGGGAGCGGTACGGTCGGATGGTAGTGATTGCATATTGTCTCCTCCATGAAGACTTGTGCTATGGCAAGACCAGGGGGAAGTCAAAGTCCAGTAAGTATAGCTCACTGGGGTTAAGACCAGAGCTGCAGGACTTGCATGAGAAGCTGGAAGGGGCTGAAGTGAAGAGATCCACTCAGCTTCATAGTGATATGGGCTCTGTGCAAAATGCTACCTGGGATCTCAATTCTGCAAACTGTTTCAGGCTTGTGGGATATCTAGAATCAGACAGATCTGTTTCCAATCCATTTCTGTTTCAAACTGTGGCAGACCGAGCATCTCCTCCTTTCCCTGTTCTTCCTTCCCATACACTCTTGGCAAACAGCTCACTGCTCTACTTCCCTCCTCGAGGAAGGATATCAACGCTGAAAAGGTTAAGTGTGCTGCCTTATGAGTTGGGATGTTGTGAAATTTACACTCATTAACTTCTCTGGGTGGCCATCAGGAATTTAATTAATATCCTTGACATGGGTTGTTGTAAGTGATATCGTGGCTTGCAGATGCCCATTGCTGAGAGAGACAGAGATTGCACTTGTGAAGAGTGACAGCTTTCAGGAGTATGCAGGGGCTTTGTACTCTGTCTTGCAAGAAGAAAGACAGCTCTGGTTGCCACCTTCTTCCTGTGGGAAAAAAAGGAAGAAAAAAACCGGCAGCCTTTTTGCAGGTAGCCTCACTCATGACAGTAACATCACGTCTGTTTCTGCCCTTGTCAACACATCTCACTGTCCACAATCACTCATCATCTCCAGACAGACAGCACTGGAGGAGATCATCAATTGCCAATGCAATTCAGCAGATACACTTCATAAATTTTAATTACATTCCCACTGAAAATGAATGGTCAGAAAATATAAAACATCTGCCATCCAGATCATTTACATTTTTCATACAATAAATCATCAGTAACATCCAAAACAATGGATTAAATCATGTGGAGTGTGATAGGTCAAGAAAGAAGGAATGGCACCCATTGTGTGATTACTGTTTGGACCAAAGCCATTACATAGTGTACAGTATTAAGGAAAATAAAAACATTAAAAAATAGTAACCGTTTGGACTTGTCCTCATAAATAAAAGATCCTTGGTCTCAGATAGACCCTGCTAATGGATCTATTACTCTGTCTATGGAAAAATGAGGGCTTGTTTAAGTAAAAGAATATTTAGTTAATTAAGATGGAGGAAAATGAGCATTTATCAATTGAGTGGTTGGGCTATTTAGCTTGTAAATAGAATAAAGAAGTGATGTCAGTGAAAAATAATCTGTTAATCAGGTTTAACTAACATCATGACAGTTAAAATACCTCAGTCTACTTTTTCTTTAGTAGAGTGGCGTGAAATCCTAGTGTGAGATCACCAAACAATGTGTCCAAATCACATATTTTTCTTGGCGAAGCATCAGGCTGTAGGCTTGGCAGGCTAGGCGTGGGATCCAGAGGGGATCTATTAGATCCTCTCAGCCCATGTTTGGCAAGGGACACAGCCCTGGTGGTGATGGGTGCAGCGATGCTCAATGAGCCCTGCCCCAGCAGGTAAGGGAGCTGCGTTCAGCTCCCCTTCTCTTTCCAGCTACTGAGCTGCTGGAGGAACAGGCCGAGGCAGCAGGACAATGTTTTCTTCCACAGGGGGTTTGAGGGCAATGCAGCCAGAGCCAAGACTGCAAAAAAAAATTACTTTCTGGTCTAGGTACCACTGATTTCCTCAAATCTGGTGAAATTTAGGTGCCTTGGACTCTTAAAAGTTTTGGACCGTTTTAGCTCTGAATTGTCGCTGCTTTGCGTTGTTCAGTATCACGTATAATTTTTTTCTTGAGCAATGATACCATCTTTATGTCACATTGTGCTGCATTTTCTCCCAAAAGCTGCTTTCTTCAGCAATCCTTCTCGCTACTTGCAGTGTTACCAGGCTTGAGACTTTGTCCGCTCTGCCTTGAGCCATTCTCATTTTCTAAAAACTGCAAGTGATTTTGGCTGGATCCACCTTAAGGCTTGTTTGTTTGTTTGTCATTTAAATAGTACCGATGCAAAGGCATGGAAGTCCACGGGAACAGCAAACTGTGAACACACTCAGTCACAAGTTGGTGGATACAGCACATCCTCATCCCTAGAGCAGATGAGAGATTAGTGTGTTTGTTAACCTCAGTATCTTTCCTGTTGAATGAAATGGGTGGAAATCAGGTATACACTGAGCAAATGTTTATTTTGACTGGAAGCCCTGTCACTTTGTGTATTTATGTGAAATAGAGAGATGTATGCTTAGCCTGAGGAGGTATCTGCACTCTTCAAAAAAAGGCCATTGATGAATGGCTGTAAAAGCTATACTTTTATCTGTTTTATGTTCTTCTAATGCTGCTAAATTGTTGTATATTAGGTTAAAAAATAGTTCATTCTGACGTTACATCGTGAGCATGTCTCGCAATGGTATGTGCAATATAAGCCTCTTTCATTTGACGATTTACTGCTGTTAAAAGGAAATAAAAATCCTCATAACATATGAGAGAACAATGCAGCAGAGAGATTTTTCAAGGTGTTCAGCTTGAGGTTTTAGGCTTGAACTAGGAATAGCATTTTCTTGATTCGATGTATCTGCATGTTTTTAACTCAGTTACACAAATATCAGAGGGAAAGAGGTAGCAATTTTTTCCCTCATAGAGATGTTTTACTTCATACTAAACTCCTTTACAACAACAGTAATTATTGAAAAATATCACAGAAGTACTGCAGCACATGTTATTATTATTAGTTACTATTTATACGGTGACACATATTGCTCTACAGACAAATAAAAACAATGTGGCTTTCCCTTGCTCACAACGATGGTTTATGGGCTTTTTTACTACAAGTTTGGCCAGCTGGTTTGAATATGACAAGTATTCTCCCCAAATCTATTCCTTTTGCCTCAAGCCCCACCCCAAATGGGGATTTTTATTATTTTTTTTAA
This sequence comes from Psophia crepitans, assembly GCA_013399095.1. Classification (NCBI taxonomy): domain Eukaryota; kingdom Metazoa; phylum Chordata; class Aves; order Gruiformes; family Psophiidae; genus Psophia; species Psophia crepitans. Next base: position 788,378 of record VWZZ01000399.1, read on the forward strand.
ACCACAAAGCATTTGTGTCATTTGCTGTCTCATCGTCCCACCTTGTGCCCCATCTCCCCACTCCCACCCATCCCCACACTTCTCCAATCTCCCAAACCCTGCTGCTTTTTTCAGTCCCGTTATTGCCATCTTCACGTCTGCTCAGTCCAGGTCTGGAAGCAAAACATCAAGCCATTGTGCAAAGTTCACGTTATCTCGGCCCAGCCTGGAAGCAAAAGGTACCAGCAGCCCAGTTTTCCCAATATTTCCAGTCTTTGGCTTCAATGGTGCTCATCTGTGGTTGGGAGGATACGGGACAGTTCATCAAACTAAAGCCTTCTTTATGGCTTTGCCCTCCACCAAAGCGCAGTCCCCACGTTATCCACTGCCTGTTGCTTCCTCCTAGACTTAACCTACGTAGCCAAACCATGTTCTCAAGGCTGGCCCAGCATGTTGAGGAGGAAACACGCCGCATACTCAGAAACGAAATTACTGTTGTACTTGTGCCGTTCAGGGAGTGCTATAGGTGTTGCTAAGTGCAAGTCTGTCAAGCCTTCCTTACGTCTCAGATGTACGGATTTCAGCAGGGCCAGCTGAGGGCCTACATTCCCAAGAGCTCCTTCAACCAGATATAAACAAGAAGTTTTAGGAAGTTTGTCCGGTTATTTAAGCGACTTTGGCACTTCTTTCTCAGTGTATCTCCAGCATTTAAATATCTCCTGCAAAAATTATAGAGATTGAGGAGAAAATTCAAAAAAGCATGTAGGCACCTGATGTGCCACTTGGGTAGAAAACAATTGCCTGAACTGAAGTAATCCATCTAATTTCTTATGCACCTGAAATCAGCTCAGGTAGGTACCTAGAAGTTTCTAGTACAGCTTCAGAGGTGGCGATTTGGTTTGTATCAAGTGCATGCTGTTGAAACATGCCTCCTGATCACCCCCACCAGCTGGTCTTCGGTTTGCGTCCCACAGAAATGTCAGAACGCACCAGCTGGGTCCCTTTTGGGTAAAATCCATCTGGAAAAAGCACTCCAGGAGCCCGCTGAACATGCCCAAGACACAAATGGGTGACTCAGCCTATGGGACCATCCTGCAGGTAGCCCAGGGGGACCGCCCTGACAGGGGAGTGCTGTGGATGTGCGGTGCTCGCTCCCAACTCTTTTGCTGTACATATCTGCTCCTATTGGCCTGCACAACCAATGCAGGCACAGCCACTGTAGCTGTGCAGTTCGTCCCAGAGCTGGCTGCATGTGTACGTACATACACGGGCCTGTGTCACCTAGACGTGCGTGTGCGTGCACATGTGTGTGCACACGCAATTTATCATTTTTGTGTGATACACCAAAAATAATGTATGAGCTCCCTCTGCTGCTTTATACAAAGAAATTAATCAAGAAAATTGCTCGCGGAGCTGAGAGCATTTTATTCATATCTTGCTGATAATGCTGTATGTACAAGTAGTGCTAAAAATAATAGCATATTATGCTTGCAAAGCACTGTCCAAACATTAAATAATTAAATACACAAAAGAATCTGTGTTGGTTTCATTGCCTCGTAAAATATTCCGAATATGTCTATTTTTATTGAGTGAAACATGCCAATATTTTGGCCAAAAGATTGTTTTCTGACTTCCAAGAAGCCATCATTAAAACAGTGAGAACCCTATTGAGAGGTAAGCTACATCAAATATGGCTTGATCTTTTTCTCTTCTTAAAAACAGTAAATAATTTTCAAATGTTTAATGGTGATATATTATTGCATGTTAATAGTTTTTGGATGTCTTTTGCATTTTGTTAAACAAGCTTAGTTAAACAATGTGACATAAGCTACTTCTTGAAGTTTATCTGAACTTGTATGACCCACAGAAAGAAAAATCAGATTAATTTAGTGATGAAAACAGAGCCTTGCTGCAGAATGTGGTTCTAAAGACTTAAAGAAGCTCTAAAATATGTTGTGGTCTTTTCTTTCTTTCCTCTGCTTCCTAATTCTACCGCTTTAAAATGATACCAGAGAGGTTTCTGAAATACCTTATTATTTTCTGTATTGGAAAGTGTAATTTTGATAAATTGACTTGCAAACAAGTTATTTCCTGAAGGGGCAAAATCAGAAGTGTAGTTCTATGAAAGTTTCCAGAGTAAAACTTCAATTAGAGCTGGATGAAAATTTGCAGTCAATTTTTCATCCTAAAAAATATAGATTTAGTTAAGCAGGGAAAAAATGATGTATTTCTATCAATTCACAGGATCAGTTTGAATGACTTTTGAAAGATTTTTTTGACATTTTGAATTACAGAATAATAGACTGAAGGTACCCCTAGAGTCATCTGATCCCTGCCCAAATTAAAGTGTCTCAATATTGCTTAAGTGGATGCTTTTCTCCAAAAATGTACTTCATTTAAAAAAAAAAAAAAAAAAAAAGATATGCAGGAAAAACCTCCCAAAGTAGGTGAACGTTTTGAATCATGTTACACACGGAATTTGACACAGAGAGATACTTGCTGTTGCCTTTCAGCTTTAACCAAAAAAATAAACCCAAGTAAATTTGTTGCCAGAACTGTCCATGAACAGTCAGGTGTATGTGCAGGGCTACTTGAGGGCTTGAACTGAGAATGAGAGACAGTAAGAAACAAATAGGAGAAACCTTACACTGGGATTGCACCAACCACGCAGGCTGAGCCAAACACCCAGCTGAGTCTTTTGCATATTAATTGTTGCAAGAATTGTCAAAGGGGATAAACTTCAGCAGTTTCAAGTTTTCAGAAAATCATCATTATTACCGCTACTTCTGCACTTTGACTTACAGGACTGAGCATTTCCACGGCTTTTGGGCAGTTGCCTGTTTAGGTTTCTCACAATACCTTTGTTTAACAATTATTTGCTGCACTGGCCCCGTGTGGGCCAAGTGGGACGATACCCTCTCCTTGACTTTCACTCCATATACTTCAGCTGTCCTCCAACAGACATGTAACCGAAAGGCAATCCAGTGCAGCCACTTCTAGTGATGGGCTATTATCTCGTTTGTCATAATTTTTTAAACATCTCTAACTTGTTTCTCTACGTGCATACAAAAGCATTAACATGCACAGGCAATTGATACCAGACTAGACTAACCATCTAGCTATCTGTATTTCTCCACCATTAATGACTTAGCAAGGGTAAGTGGCATTTGATATCCTCCTATTTCTGTCAAGCCTTGCTCCAGTGAAATTACTGGAAAACAGTATCTCTGTCTGATTAAGTGTCGAGCTGGGATTTTGTGCTTTGCTAAGTAACCGGTATAACAGAGTTCTCTTCTATGCCTTAATTGCTGTGTAATATTACTGCACCATATTGCACAGTAGCTATTAGGTAGCTGCATTGGAAATGGGTGCACCCCTCACAAAAACTGAGTCTTAATAAGCCATCCTTATTTGTCCACATTTGCCAGCCCTTTGTACCATGGCAATCTCTCTGCGAAGACTTCTGATAACGTTAGTCTCTGCTCTGCTTCTATTACTGCACCAAATTTGGGTCTAATAAACACACTATTCACTGATGGAGCTATAATTATCCAATCTGCAGGCTTTGCACATATAGGAGTTGATGAATCAGATATTCTAACATAGGGCCTGATGTCTCTTCTGGCAACTTCACCACCTCAGTCGTTTGTGTTTTTCAGTTTTAAATTGGTAACATTAAATGTCTTTAATAGCTTATTACTGGAATCCTTTACACGACAGAGATGTAGTGAATACAAATAGAGTACTTGACAAACCAGAGACTGTGATGGTTGGCAGATCCCATTGGCAATTTAGTAATGTGCTCAGGATCACAGATATTAGAGTTGGAAAAGACACATTAGGTGAAATCCTAGCTTGACTGGAGCAAATGACAGAACTTCTGCTGAGTTCAACGGGGCCAGCTACATTAATAGTGCTGTATTATACCACCTTCCAGTATTGATCATAGCAATCCGGTCTGTGTGCAGTTCTACAGGGAGCTCCCTGAATCCAGGCACTGAGGCTTGGTAGGAGAGTACATAGCTATAAGCTTTATTGATTGCTGTATTCATTTAGCACTGGCCAAACTCCCAGGGCCCTACCTCTGGGCTTATTCAAAATTTACAGAGAAGTTTCTTCTTGATGTATAATCCTGGTCAGGAATCCAAGGGGATGTCCCTTGGACGTTATGCAGCACAGCTTGAAGTGACTCAAAACTCTCACAAGATCCAAAATGACTTCTGCTGAGCTTTCTAGATGTTTTCAGCAAGCACAGTAGTCTTATTTAAGGTGGGCCATAGGCTCCTTCTGAATGCCTGAGTCTAAATATTTTCCACTGTCTTCAGAAGCACAAATGAACCTCTAAAGAGGCACCTGAATGTGTGTCCTGAAACAAGGTCCCCTCAGGTGGCAAAGAGACAAGAGACTACCAAAGAACCGAGGCAGCTTGCGCTGAGGCTTGGGATTAGAAGAGCAGCTCAGAGCACTCCAGAATTCTATGGCAGAAGGCATTATTTCGAATACTCTAAACCACATTGGACCTCAGGTTGTCCTAACTATTCTTCAAGTGCATTCTGGGAGTTGGGATTGAAGATCAATATAGTGGAAATGTGACTTGAATGCACTTTTCTACTCATGGTCATGATGGACATAAAGAATTGAGTCCCTGGTGTGATTGCACACAGTTTCGCTATCAATTCTCAAGGCTTCAAGCTTCTGTCCCACTGAATGGAAACCAGAGACCAGTTTCCAGACATGAGCCCTTGAGATGAAAGCTACCAACAGCTGCAAAACTGTACAATGTATGTAACCTGTGAACTAATGCATTCTGTTGATAAAAATCCATGGTCATGTATCATTTCAAATTCTTCCACTGGCTTTCAGGCAGTAACTGAAAAGCAAAAATGCAAGGTGATCATTGCCTCAATAAAAACCTTTCAAAGCCAAGTGTAAGTGAATGCTGTGAAATACACATTTTTTTCCCCATGCATCTCACAGATCTGAACCCTGAGGATCAATCAGTTGCACACAGGAGTCATGACCCTGCTCTCATTGCTCTAAGGAACTGTTGTCTCACTGCATGCTGTGACCCTTGGTGTGAACCTGGTAATATTACTACTTGTGGGTCTATCAACAACAAGCCCTCTGTGGTCCCAATGTGCTTAAGAAAACTTAATTCCTCTTGTTCCAAATGTAGGGGTCTCTTTTGTGCCAATTACCCTTTGACACTGCTATTCAAGCTTACTTTTCCAAATACTAGTCCCATAAACACTGGTTCCTTCACAGGGAGAGAGGCTGGCGACAGAAAGGAGGGCTACTGCAAGAATGTTTTCTCTTGATGTTCCCATTTTGGTTTGGCTGCCTTTTAGAAAGCTTTACATGATGGCTGGATAGCTGACTTCCTCATGACTTAATCTACGGTTGTAGGCTGAGCAGACAGGTTGTAAATGCTTTATTGTCCCCATGGGAGTGTTAGGTCTTCCTTTGGATCTATGGGTGAAATCAGATTCCTAGAAATCCCTATTCAAATATACCTTAGCATCTGCTTCCTCAATGGTCAGTCGGAAACCTTCGCTGTGGCTATACTAGCCATGGAAATACGTATTTAATTTCTTTCCACATTCATGAACTGAAATAACTTCCTCTGACAAGGAGGTGAGTCCTGGCTAAACCAGTGTTCGGATGCTGCAGCAGCAGCAGCATTATTAATGCCTACGGTTGCCCTGCTTGCTGGTTCTGTAGAAGGAGCATCAGGGCAATGCACATAGGTCTGGTAGCAACCGCTTACTTGTGCACTATCCATCAGGGGCTAGGACGTGAAAACCTGAAGTGAAGCATGGCAGAGCACAAGGGGATGCTTGGCCTTCTGCATTCCACTTCTGCACTGGTGACTTTTATCTACCACTCTGCTCCTTTACTGAGCAAATAAATAAATTGGCCGTTGCTTTCTATCACAAGTTTCTGGTGACTTTTCTGGCTGAGTGGCAGGGTACCCCACCAGCGGGCAGCTGGGCGGCATAGTTCAGGCGGTTCATTTGCAAAGTGAGCAGGCTGGTGGCCCTGGGATGCAGGAGCACTGTGAGAGACCTGAAGGAGAGCAAGCGCAATTGATGACAGCTGATAGCTTGACGGCCTGGAGGCCTTGCACAGGCTCATCTGAGGCACAAATGCCACTTCTGGTTCTTGAGAAGGGCAGAACGAGCTTAAAAAGGATGAAGAGTGACATTGCAAGGGGCATTGTTGAGAGAGACTTGACTCTTTTCCTGTCCACTGATCTGCTCTGGGGCTATCAGGAATGCGCTACTTCTTGTTTAGTCGTGATTTCTGCACCTTGCTGTAACTCGTCGAGTTAGACTGTGCTCCTCAGGGCAAAGCCTCAGCCGCCCACCCTGCTTCTCAGCAGGGCTCCTTGGCTCATACTCAACCCAACTCCCGTGACAGTGCCCTGGCTGCTTCTCGACTCAGAGGGGAACAGGGGGAACTCCTACATGTCTGCGAGGAGCCCACGGCCAGACAGCTGCCATTGCACGTGAAGCAAGCTGGGGGTTCATCTTATGTTGCGGTTGGAGCAGCCACTGTGCAAGTAAGTAACCCTACTCATCTTGGTCTCTTCAGTGGTTAAAATGGCAATGAGGTTGATTTTTTAATAAATGCAGGCAAATAGAGGGAGTGAGCTGCAATAGTTAGCAACATGCAGGACCTGTTTCTAATGCCTGTCATCCCCTTGCCGAAAGACCAGAAGGATGGCCTGTGACCCAGCTCATCTGGCCTGAAGCTTTCTGCTCTAGAAAGGAAAAAAAAAAATTTACTGTCTGCTTTTTCTTTTCCTTTGGTCATTCTGTGAAAATTGATGTTTCTTTCACTGTTCTTGTTGGCATTTTCAGCCGACGGTTAGCAGCTCCGGTACTGATGGTCTGCCACAGCAGTCACCATGCGCTGCAAGGTGAGAGTTGCCCACCCTGGCTATGGGCTGGACAGGCTGTGAAAGGGAGCAGGGAAGAACGAATGAAAGTGGATGAGGGTTGTAGGATCAGGTTCACTTTTCAGGGTTACACTGGATGGTGTTAATTATAGTCATGTTACCTGCTTCCTTCTCCACAGGGTATTTCAGACATGTCCCATGGGGGTGCTCAAATAAGCAACAATAAATTTCTTTCCCTTAGCATGTAGCGCTGGTGAAACCATGCTCCCATTGCTGGCTGATTTAGTGAAGAAGCTACTGTCCTGGTCTTAGTTTACTGCCAAGTCCTGTTGTGGGCACACAGTGAAAGGGAGGGGTTTTTACAGATACACCCTACATATTGGTGGTGGCAATATTTTTTGCTCAGAAAACTTTTTGCCTAAGCTGAAACAAAGAGAGGGAAAACCCTCAACCCCAGAGAAGAGAGCTTTGGAAAGTTCTGTGCGAAGGAAAAACAGATATACAGCCTGTCCGCTGAATTTGTACAGACTGGATTTTTCCTGACGTAATAACTAACGATACCAAAGTTTGAGTGGCCTTTGATACTGATTACAGCAATTCAAAGGACTGGCTTGGGTTGGCTATTATTATTATAGTAGGTTTAGTGTTTTTGTTTGAACAGCTCAGTTAATTTTAGGTGGAAAAGACCTTATTCTCTTGTGGTTAGTTCTTTGGGTAGTCACTTCCTGAAGAGCTTCCTCTCTGATGGCTCCCTTTGGGCACTTATTTCGAGTGCGTTAAGGTGGGCTTTTGGGTCAAAGCTTACAGACCTGTGAGTCAGGAGAGAATCAAGGATGATATATTTTTCCCACTCTCTCTATCTCTGTACTGCTTTATTTCTGGAAAATCAAATATAACAGTTTAATCAAAAAGGAACTGGGAAACAATATAAAATATACTGCCTAGCTTTTGCACAAATAAAGAATAAATGAAATAGAAGCATATTCATCAAAATCCAAGTCAATACTGAAATAAAGTTGGCCCCTGTTGGTATATGCAACATAAAAGGAAAAGGAAAAAAAGTGGGGAGCAAAGCACTTATAAAAAGTAATATTTTTTTATTATTTTTTGTGTGTGTGTGTGTGTGTGAAATAGCTGTATTTCAGAATATAATAGCAGTAATGCACTCTATGCATAAATTTTAGGCCGGGGCAGGGGGGAAACTTTGGGATTAAATTAGATTTTTTTTTTCTTTCTCTGCAAAGAGAATAACAGAGAAATGCTTTGGATACAGCTTAGGACTGGGAATTAAGACCTGGGTGATTTGGGAGGAGCTGAATTACAAATATCCAATGTGGTCGATGGGAACAGGGCAGATGGGCCCTTTAAAGTCCTGGCAAGGCAGGAGGCCACACTCGTAACACTGCGATGTTCAGGGACCGGGAATCCACCCAGGGGACTGGGAATCCTCCCAGGGGCTCCCAGCCAACAGTCTTAAATAAAGCTCTGGTGCAGAAGGAGCATTGGAAATGTTAAAAAAATAAAGAAAAAGAGAAAAGGCGAGGCAAAGTAGGCTGCAAAGGGACCATCAATAGAAATATTTGTCCTAAAGTGTCTACTGTCTGGTTTTTGTTTGTTACTTTTTCTTTTAATCTGGGTTTGAGGAGAAGCTGCTCAGGAGGTTCCCCTGGCATTGCTGCAGTGCTTGGCTCTGTGACCTGGTGGAAAATGAGTCAGGGCTGACCCTACCAGCTATGCAGCAATCCCTAAGAGGTGACCTGATCCCCACTCAGATCAGCAAGCACTCCATCTCATCTGCACCAACCTCCTACAGAGCTCCAATACCTTAATTCACCACCATGCCAGAAGGCATCCACTGGGGATAGAAAGGATTTCATCTCCTCAGGTGGAAGGACCTATCCAAGAACAGACTCTAATAGGAGACAGTGACTCTTTGCCATGCCATCACTCAAAACGATAGCTTAGAAAGTGGTTGGGAAAACTAAACAATAACCCGTTTCATCAGATGTTCACTGGATGCATGTTTTCCTCTCAGGTTTTCTCATGGAGTACTAAAGCATTGTCAAAAAGGGCTTTAGGAAATCGTATTCCTTATAGTTTGTTCTGGTCTTTTTCTTTAGGATTAGGACAAGTTTTTGGGATGGGGATGTGCGTTTCTTTCAATAAAAGTTTGGGTCCACTGGTGTCAATATCATACTGCTGTGGGTTTATCTATGCCATGTCAGTAAGAACTCATGATGCCAAGTGAATGATATCTGGACAGTGTAAGAATAAGGCTGTACAGGTTAAGTCAACCTTGCCTTGCATATTGTCCAAGAACCATAAACCTAAGAAAAATACTACCAAAGTGAAAGGCAGGAAAGAGCAAAAGCTTATCAAACCTTTTCCTTCCCTTTTCATTGATGTCTTTATGACAGATTTCATGAGACACAATGATCTGGAAAAAAACTGGGACCCAGCTTCCTCTTGACCTTGAGGGGAGACCAGAGGAAATTCATAGAGCATTTCACAGAAATGTTTAATAAAGCCACCTTTGAGTCCTATAAGGTCATCAGGGTTACAGAAACTCCAGTTTACTGCAGTTGGGAGGAGGCCAACCAATGGATCACATTGCCAAGTGGTTGTGGTACTAGTAAAGTTTCTGTCAAGAGGTTTCAGTTCGAGCACACTTCACACCTGATGAAGGCATTGCTTTTTTTTAATCTGGTTTTATGTTGTGGCCCCTCGTTGAATGCAACCTAACTTCTGGTGCCAGAGATATGTGGTCAGTTCAGTACAGGATGCAAAACTACCTTTCTCCATACTGACCTTTTCATCCAAAAAAGGAGAGAGAAAGACCCAGCATCTAATGACATTGATCAGGTGAAAACATGGAAAGAGAAGCCCAGAGTGCCAAGGGAAGGAGAGTAACACACCAATGCCATGATGCCCTTACGTAGTGAATTGCTTCACCTAAGTCCCCCCTACTCTACCCAACAGAGGTTTTGCTGCACCTAGTGCCTGTGATGCCTCCCCTTACCCCCACTCTCTTTGAAAGTGTTTTGGCAGGCCTGCATTTCCTGACTGATTTTTTTTATTGTGGGTATTGGAAAGGCAGATGTGTGGTTTGCCTCCTGAGCAGGAGAGCAACTGTCTGCAGACTGATGCTAGCTGGGAGATTTAGCTGCATAAACTGAAGTGCTGTGAGTGGTGATTTTAAATTGGCACGTTCTCTTTTCAACTTATAAACCTATTTTGATATTTATATAGAGTCATAAAATATAGCAGGAATGTTTTAATATATTTACTTTCATAGGACAACTACATATATCCTGAAACTGAAGCTGTTATTTTTGTTTTCTTTGCTTGTTATCCAGTAATATGTAAATTATTGATCACATCCACTCAGGCTTAGCAAATCTTATGTTCACACATGCCTTTTTAATGACTGAAATACTGATTTTTTTAAAAGTCTTTGGGTAGTAACGTTAATTGGCATATAGTGCTGAAGAACTGCTTTAACCCACCTACCAAACAAATATGTCCTCCATGATGCTGTCATGGTTACCTTTGATGTGAAAATACCATCCCATTGCGCAAGAAAGGAGGGGCAAGCTTATCTGGAAAGAAGAGTTCGGGTGACAATGACACTGATTTCTAAGATGAGCTTCTGCTGTTATTGCTGCTACTTCGACTTTCCTGGAGCTGCTAAGATGCAGCTGATGGCAGAAGTGGAAACAGAAAGTGGCTTATAAGGGAGTTCAGAGTATTCCTCGTTTTTCTGGCAAAGAAACAAAGAGGGAGAGGGGAGGACCCTCTGAGACTGTAATGTATTTGCAAAGGAAGAGACAGACGAAGGTAGAGAGAGTGGAAAGTTTTGATGAAGTTGGAAGGACTGAATAAAGGAAGTTCCATTCAGGGTGGGAAGTGTGGTCTTCAACATCACCACCACTTTGGCTTCAAGTCAAATTAAATAATGGATGTTTTCCTTGAACTTCTGCTACTTTTGCAGTGTGTTATATGATACATTCAAAAATTAAACTGGCCCTTAATAATACTCCTTAGTTTGGTGTTATTATTGGAGAACCACATACAGCCTAATCCTCCAGGTTTCACTCGGACTAAACTGCCAGTGTTTTCAGAGCAGGTTTCACCAAACTGTCCAAAGAAAGCTTGTGAATACAGTCTCATTTTGGAGCAGCACTGCACATTCCCACCGCTAGCTGAAATGATAGCTGAAATGGGTTGGAAATATCACAGCAGCAGTGTTTGGAGATATGTCAGCATTGCTTGTTTTCATCAGTCTGGAATTACTACGAGACTCGCTGGAAGCAGCAAGAGAGGAGTGAGGCTCTTCAGCAGGAAATAATGGACTCCAGGTTAAGGTGGAAGATGCAGACAGGTTCCTCTTGGAATCAGCTCATTCACCTCTGGCCCCTAGAAAACATGCAGTAATGGCCCAACACTATCAAGGACCTGTAACTGTGAGCTCAGAACTCTTTCAGGTCAGCGTAAATAGGATCTGTCTGTGCTTGTTGAGATGCCTAGTCTGCATTTTTATAGGTGCATAAATAACTTGGCAAACTCAATTAATGCACAGGCCAGGTTAAGACCTTTATAAAAGAAAAAGATTGCTGCATTATTGGCATTAATGTGATTGAAAGGGCGAGTGCAGAGATGCAATGCCATATGGTGGCAAGCAAGACCTATGGTAAGCTTTCTGCTTCCCCAGAAAGGGGGAAATAGGGAGGCAGCTTGGGGAAGTGAAGTGGAGAGTGACTGGTGTATCACTCTTGAGGATCTTCCTCAGGTTTTCCCTCTCATCGTTGCTAATGAAGGAACAGAGGACTTTGCCCATCCTCACCTGCTGTATGATCTGGAGTATTTATAAACTTTTCCCCTAGGACAGGAGAAGGACTGCTCTCCTGCACTGCACAGTACTTTTCCTTTACTTGTACTTTGCCTTCTGCCTCCAAATGCACTTGCCATCTTAACCCCAAACAGATCTCCCGTTCCGGAAAATGCTGCCTAAAGTGAAGAATTTGGAAGAGCTCTCCAAAATACACTTGGATGTGATAAAGCGTTCAAGTTTCAAACGGGTAATGTCAGAATGTGCACAGAGCACTAGAGGGAAGGACAGGGAATGAGGAGGAGGGGAGGAGAGCTCAGTGTTGTCAGAAAGCCACAAGACCTTTGAATTATTACACTGAAAATTGAAACTGCTCTATCAAAATTGATGGAAGTGCCATGTAAGGTTGTTCTCCCCTGTACCTTATTTCCAAAGTTTGCACTTTGAAATGTGTTTATCTGTAATTCAAACCTAGGGGTCTGACTCTGAGTGACCTCGAGTTATTTTTTTAAGCAGTCTCTATTTACGTGACTCTATGCATGATGACCCTTTGGGCACTGAAAGACATGCTGATGTGCTTTGAAATCAAAATGAATGCATTCCCCCTTTCTTTCCACCCCTCCGCGTGTGGTAGCTCCTGGAAATTCATCTTTTCTCTAAGTCTAAGAAAAGATCACAGAAAAAATGGCATGTTAGTCTAGTTAGAGAATGCATGAAACTTGCGGCATAGCTACAGCATTATGTACATCATTAAAACACACGTGTGTATATGCAGCCTCACATGCCCATACTGTGCAAACGTACTATGTCACGTGAGAGCACTGAGCAAAATCATTACAATTCACCATATATTGTGTCCCCTCACCACTACTTGAAGATAAAAGTTTTCAATACTAATGCTGCAAAGTGGGTATTACTTTGATTTATGCTAATCATATATGACAGATGCTGTCATATTATATTGTTAAGTGGTGACACTGGTGAAGTACTGTTGCTTCCAATGCTAACGGCCCACCAGTGCTGGTGGGAAAACAGCAGGGTAGCCACCCACCTCCACAGTCTCCATGGTCAGCTAGATGCAGCTGGGAGCTGGGGACTTCACCAGTTTTGCCTTTTGTTGTGTCTTTATTGGCACAGCTTGCTGTATAGAGCTTGCAAAGGGGTTAAAAATGAGACTTTTGTCAAATGCTTTCCAGTTTATTACTATTTGGCTAAAACAGGGCCCATTAAAGTGGACTTGAGACCTTCCTTGGGCACCCACCCTAACCTAAGAGCAGTGAATGTCTGTCCACGTGACATGTGGTGGAGTAAGAAACCTCCATGTGAGCCAGCAAACTCTGTGCCTTATGTGCAAGAGCCTACCTGAGACCGTAAGCACGGTTATCCAGCCTCTCCAGATGGGGAGAAGTACAGATGTTCAAGACCTCCCTGATGTCCACAGTAGTGGGAATACCTGGAAGGACTGAAGAGAGAGGGGTGAGTGCTGGGAAGGGTGATGATCGGCTACTCTTCCTTTGCAGCATGGACAAGCTGACTCTGTCTCCCCCCTCAACGGCAGTGCAGGCTTCTGTGTTACTGGGTCCTCCCTTTGTTTCCAGAGGAAAAGTCAAGGCTTAAGGGAACAGAGAAAAATACCAGTCTTAAAGCAGCTGAAACGGACCACTGTTTATTTGTCTTGTCGGTTTGGGGTATATTCTTAATTACCAATAATAGCACTTTGCTGTAAGCTGAAGTGGAATGTATCGGCAATCACGCATAGGTACAGCCAATGACCCCCACTCTTTTTCAGCTAAGAGGTAAGGAAGGGCTGCCATTTTCATGTTGTCTCTGAAGGAGGTGTTTTAATGACGTGGAAATGAGTCGAGTTATTTTTCATTCAGAGCTGATGCTCAACAATGCAGTAATAAACCATTGCACTATTTTAAAATGATCACTTAGGTCATGCTATATTGTGGCTGAAATAACATGACCTTCACCCATCTACCTGTTGTGAAACTTCACCTCAAAAGATGCATTCTAGCTGTGTAATTTCTCTTCCAAGCAACTCTAGATTTATTATCTAAGCCCAGCCTGAACTCAGTTCTCTGCTTTTGATCACTATATTCATTTAACTGAAGAGCCTCTAAAACAAAAGGAACATTGATAGAATGGAAGCAGAGGATATAGAGAACACAGCAATACAAGCCTTTCTTGCAAAAGAAAGTTGCCCTGAAGAGGTAGTAATAGATCAAACACTCTTCATCTCCAGGCATGTCTATGGTAATAGAAGTTAACATTAGTCCATTCTTCTTATTGACACATCGTTTGTTTAAAAAGTAAACCCGGTTTGACTCATAGACTGTAATGATCAGTGTGTAACATATGGTGGAAAAATTTTAAAGGCTGGCTTGTGGGTTTTTTTAGCAATGTCTCGGTACAAGGAGGGGGTGCAAGGGGGTGGGGTAGGAAAGAGTTGCAGCTATTGAAGCACAGAAGGGGAAGCACTGAGCAGTCCTTGGGAGATTGTAAGAGAAAAGTTTCTTGGTTTTCCCACTATTTTTGTTTCTGAAATGGGTGTGTAGCAAGAAGCTCAAAGAAACATCAGGGATCCTTACGTGCTTCTGCCTGCTGGAGACCATGATGTGGGCTATGCCCTCTAGTGCATGGTTTCATGATAGGGGGCAAGCAAGCCTCCTATCACTGAGCATTCCTGCATAGCCTTGCAGGAGGATGGTGTACCTTCACACTGCCTAAACATAGGGTAGAGGCAGATATGCTGTCATGCAGGACCATGGGGCTACTGCTGTCTCTCCCTGCAGATATACTTCTCCGTACCCTGATTACTCTGCTGCTTGGATTTCAGCACTTCCTCAGAGCTTGGTGGCATCCTGCTTTTCCATTAATTACTGGATTTCTCCATCAAAAGGATCAGTGATGCAGTGAGGACAGGCAGTAAATAATACTATAATCGTCCTTAGCTATCATGTGGGGAATTGTCTCCACCCCTCTTTTTGGCTGGGGCATTTAAGAGCTCTGGGTATGCACATGTGTGTGCGTGTCTGTGAGAGTGCACGTGCTTGAATGTGTGTGTGTGTGTGTGTGCGCGCGTATGAATGAGTGTGCAGATTTTTCTGTGCACCTTTTCTTGCACAAAAGAGGCTTAACAATTTGTCTTGCCATCACTAAAAGGAACAGCAGCAGTGTTCAGCTAAGAAAGAGAACAGCCTCCTCACCAGTGAAATAGCGTGTTTGTGCTGATTGCTGTTATTGAAGCGGTTTATTAAGTATACAAGAAAGTTCAATACAACAAATTCAGAGGTAAAGAAAGGTTGTAAAGGCCAATACAACAGCTTTTCTGTGAGTCTACTCATTATGGAGGCATTTGGGCTGGTCACTACTTTTCAGGGAAAACGATGTTTTTAGGGGGGAAAAAAGAAAAGAAAGAAAAAAAAGGGAATTTACAAAAGCGAAAGTGCTCCATCCTATTCTCCTCCTTTCCCTCAGCTCAATTTTCTGATAATCTCTGGTATTCCCTGAATCAAGTGGTGACTGCTGATTGTTTTGATGATAAATTGCCTGCAGTGCATGTGGGACTAATTATGAGATGGCACATTTCATTCTGCCACCTGTATAAACTAAATTTTAGACAGGCGCAATAAGGGAAGTATTCACAACAACACAACATTTGGAAAAGCTGCAGACCTTCTCCCCGTTCCCTCCCCCACGCTCACTACTGGAAGGCTTCGTAACAGAGAGTCGGGTCTTGAGTCTGTAAAGGGAAAACCTGAGGGAATAGGAGGATGTGAATAAGGGAGAAATCAACCTGGAGGATCTACAGGAAAGGAGAAATGGGGATCTGGGAGAAAAGGAAGCGAAGGGCAATATGTCCATAGAGAAGGAGAGATCAAAGTAAGGAAAAGACCTGAAAGCAGTAAGATTGTTTTGGCACATGAGGGGGAGATGATGAGGCTCAGAAAGTTGGCCTGGGGTAGTAGATGCTCAAAAGGTACAGACAAAGAATTAAGAAGAAAGAGAGGAAATCTGGGTCAGACCCTCCTTGGTGACTGAGGGCTGCTTGATATAGCTTGGAAAAGTGAAAGAGAGGGTGAATAGTGTCCCTTTCTGAAATCCTGACATGACCAGGACACAAGCATTGCAATCCACACAAGGCCAAAAGGGAAACCACAAGCACTTTTTGCCCTAATATCTCTCTTACCTCTTCTTGGGGGTGAGGTAGTGAACAATTTCTATTATTATTATTTAGCAAGAAGGATACTTTTTTGTGCAGGAGACAAACTCCAAATCACAATAAGCCATATTATTTCCTCTGCTTGATATTTCTCTCACTGAATGGGGATAAAACAATGGGCCAGAGCACTCAACTCTTTCTTTCCACTTTTGGAACAATAAATCCTTATTGCTTATAGCATTCTACACACAATTGCCCTGCCCATACCCTCTGCTTTCTGCAGATGTCAAGAGAGTGCAAGTGTGCATGCAGGTCCTTGTGTATGAGAGAGAAAAAGAACATGGAACTGTTATTTCATCCTGTGTTTTACAGAATGATGTTGTCATGGACTCTCACAATAATAAATAAATAGTCTTCCTCCCAATTTCTCTGCTCCGATACTGGTGCTTGTATCTTCCGTCTCATCCAAGGGTCCCAGTGCAATAGCTGACAGAAAATAACACATCACTGCTGCTCATCTATGCATGTATGCATGTATACGTATTTACACATTATCATCAGATTGACTGGCTGGAGCCAGCTTTTGGTCATATAGTCTTCAAACATTTTAAGCTCCTTGTTACTATTGTGTTTTGTACATTGTATTATGTCCCACAGGGATATCACTGGGATATCAGCAGTATCGCTTTGTGATGTGCTTTTAATCTCCCAGAACCAGTATTTGTGACCTTGTCTGTGTTTATCACTCTTTTCCTATCCGATTGCCATCCTAGCACAGAGACATTATTTCAAAGAGAATTATGCACGTGCATATTTGCTTTTCCTCTTGCAAGAAACTGGTAGAAGTCATAGTAGTTGTATTAAGCCTTTGCATAGCACCATGGCATGCATACGTGCACAAGAGACAGCATTTCCAGTGAAGCAGACTAGCTTTTTTCCTGGTTTTCCTGAGGAAAAGAGTCCAGATGATTGTGAGTGGGTTGAGTGTCTATCGTATCTCCCTTAAAACCTCCTGGATGCATTTCCCATCTTCAATCAAACCGAAATTGAGCTTTTGGGGGTATCTGGGTGCCACAGGGTTTATGCACGTATGTCCTGGATAAAAGAAAGAGACACAAGTTAGTACTCCCACCAAAGACTGCTTGAAGAGTGAATGCATCTCTATCATTAGACTCCAGAGAACAGACTCAGGAGAGAATGTGAGAGGGAGACAGTGCTGGGAATGCAGAAACATGATGAAATGTGCTTCTATGGGTAAACCACTGGAAATGTGCTTCTTTGCCTCTGTATTCACTGC
>VWZZ01000400.1:0-73716 GCA_013399095.1 Psophia crepitans
GCAGCCCTTGGAGGACCCCATGCTGGAGCACATGGGGGCACCCCAAGGACGCTGTGGAAAGCCCACACTGGAGCAGGCTCCTGGCAGAACCTGTAGCCCATGGGGAGGAGCCCAGGCAGGAGCAGGTTTGCTGGCAGGACTTGTGACCCTGTGGGGGACCCATGCTGGAGCAGTCTGCTCCTGAAGGTCTGCATCCTGTNCTCCTGAAGGTCTGCATCCTGTTGGAGGGACCCATGGGAGCAGCTGGTGAAGGACTGCAGACTGGAAAGGACTCATGTTGGCAAAATTGGTGGAGGACTGTCTTCCACGAGAGGGACCCCATGCTGGAGCAGGGGTCCTTCCCAAGGAGGAAGGAGTGACAGAAACAGCATGTGATCAACTGACCACAATCAGTTGATTCCCCATCCCTCTGTGCCGCTGTGGGGGAGCAGGGAGTGATGGGGAGTGAAGTTAAGAAGGGAGGGGTGGAGTAAGGTGTTTTAAGATTTGGTTTTATTTCTCACTGCTCTACTCTGTGTTTTGCTTAGCAATGAATTGGATGAGTTCCTCTCTAAGTCTGGTCTGTTTTGCCCAGGATGGTAATTGGTGAACAACCTTTCCCTGTCCTTATCTTGACCCATGAGTTGTTCGTTACACCTTTTCTCCCTGTTTAGTTACATGTGGTGGGAGTGATAGAGTAGCTTTGAGGGGGCACCTGGACTTCTGCCAAGGGCAACCCACCACAAGTACTGTATCCACCTCTGGGAACCCTGGTACAAGAAAGACATGGACCTGCTGAAGCGAGTCCAGAGAGCCACAAAGTTTATCAGAGGGCTGGAGCACCTCTCCTACAAGGACAGGCTGAGAGAGTTTCAGTTGCTCAGCCTTGAGAAGAGAAGGCTGCAGGGAGACCTAATTGAGGCCTTCCAGTACCTAAAGGGATCTACAGGAAAGCTGGAGATGGGCTGTTTCTTAGGGAGTGCAGTGACAGGACAAGGGGGAATGGCTTTAAACTGAAAGAGGAGAGATTTAGATTGGATACAAGGGAAAAATTCTTCACTGTGAGGGTGCTAAGGCACTGGAACAGGTTGCCCAGAGAAGCTGTGGATGCCCCCTCCCTGGAAGTGTTCAAGGCCAGGTTGGATGGGGCTTTGGGCAATGTGGTGTAGTGAAGGGTGTCCCTGCCCATGGCAGCAGGGTTGGACTAGGTGACGTTTAAAGGTCCCTTTCAACCCAAACCGTTCTGTGATTCTATAACTCATTTGTGTGTCAGGTGAAGAATTGTAAGAATAAAGACAAGTAAAGCTGAAAGCAAATTAATCCTACAGTGCATCTCATTTAAGAAAAATGAAAACAGGAGAATGAGATGAGGTAGTTATTCTTTATTTCAACTTTCTGTTTCAGTATTTTCTAAAGCATGTCTTTAGAAAATACTGGAACAACAGTAGTAGTCACATAACATTTGCCGTTCCCTGAGGTAATGAAGTGAACATACAGATTCGACTACAAGCTGCACCTTCATGCTGAGGCGCTGCAGTCAGGACTGTCTCTGCAGGAAAAAGTAGCGAGCGTATCTTCCCTAGCAGTGCGCGCCTGACCAGCTCGGAGGTATGCTGCGAGCATTCCAAGCAGCAGCTGCGGTGCCTTTCCAGCTACAGCTCCTCCCTGGACCCTGTGGCTGAACACCTGCCACGCTGCTGGGGGAGAAAAGGAACTTTGGCTTATAGACCATCTGCCTCCATGAAAGGAATAGCAAGTCATTGTATCAGACTCCAGAGCTAATCTGCCTCACGCAGGATAAAGAGATCCAGGAGAGGCGGAAAAACAATGGCAAGTTACAATTCTCAGGAGACTTGACTGTAGCTGCTCTACATTGCGGCCTAAGGAAGCGCTTGCTATTAGGAATCAGTAGGAATTTGCCCTAGCTATATGACCTCTCCTTTCCCTCCCATTGCGCTTGGTGCTGCAGCGACAACCCATTCCAGACGTGCACACAGGATTTGCCTGTGCGCCTGCTGGGGAGTTCACTGCGTAAGGGTGAATGGAATACAGTGGTAATGCGTAAGTAGTGGACTAGAATATGTTTCTTAACATACCATTTGAAATAATCTGCTGAATTGTCTTTTCAGCCTTCTGGCCAATCACTTATCTGAAGATTATCACTGTTTTATAGTTTATTTTTCAGAGCACATTCAGATGATGGTCAGACTGGTATTCTATTGCACTGACTGTTGGACACATGTGCACGAGTCAGTTTTTGCCCTGAATCAGTAAACATAAGACCATATGCCAGAAAGACGCAAAAACTTACTGGGTGACATAAAATGATGGTTATACTGAGTAGTTTGACAAAAGAACAAGATGATCATACTGAAGATGGATTCTGAAAAGTTACAGCCTGTTTTAAAGGAGGTTTGCCCACCAAGAAAAGTTCTGTAGCTATTGGTCCATATCTTCAGATGTTTGTTGTAAGATGGACCGTTTTCAGAAATACTTTCATGGTGGCATTTGTACTGCTCACTGTGAAAAGCTTTACTGTTCACTTAACTTCTAAGTAAATGCATGAAAAATAATTTGTCAGTGATGTTAACTGTATTACTAATTAGAATCATGTTCTCCACACTCTGAAGAGGAAAGCATTTCTCACAATGAGCAGTTTGCACTGTTGTGGGTTTAAACAGCATTTTGTAGGAGTCATTTTGGCAACATTTACCTTTCAGGACAAAGGCCAGTCCAGAGGACCTTCAGTAAGTAGAACATAGAGAGAATCATTTAGGTCACAGTTTTACAGATGTCTGCTGTTGAGTGACAATCACAAAGACAAATAACCCTTAAGAATGTCTTCCCGTTTTTGTGTTTTGTTTGAGCAATTAATAGTTTAATATTAAGATGTCACTCATTAATATTCTTAGTTGTGCTAGACAACAGTAGATAGAGGTAACTGCAATCAGCAGAAAGAAATGGGACGGCAAGAACCCACAACACTTTATACCTAGGGTTTCAAAGTGTAACAAAGGGTAGAAAAAGATGCTTTTTAGGAGAAATAGTCCTACATTTGGATATTTTGTAACCTCAGAATCCTGGGTATAGTTAGGACTGTAAAACTTGTGTTTGGGGGGTTTTTTTGTGTGTGTGGTTTTGGGTTTTTTTATTTTTTTTGTGTTTAGTTTTTTGTGTTTTTTCTGTTTTTGTTTTGTTTTGGTTTTTTTTTTTCTTTTTAGTATTTTTTTGGTGGGGTTTTTTTGTGTGTGTCTAGTTAAGTATCAGTCCATCAGTTAATTAGATCAGAGAACTTGGAGCAATGAAGCCTGTTACAAATAATGGATGGATTGTCTGTTTCACATTTAGGTTCACACTTTTAAAGGAAAACAAAGGAAAAAAAAATGAGACATTTGTGCCAGAAAAGGGGTTACAGGATTAAAAAATAGAGATGTCCTCTTAAAGCCACATAATACTTAGTCAGTTTTAGTCTGTCAGTCTAAAGAAAAGTGATAGTTAAATGGAATATATCCAAGTTTCCTGTCCTGGAATCGAAGTGAGAAAGAAAATGCAATATGAGGGTCTTGAATATTCATGAAAAATGTCTTTGAGTTTAGTCCAGAGAATGAGTCATTTTGAGTTATGCTCAAGTCCAGACATCAGAAGAGGTCTGTACTTGCACCCTAAATCTTCAGCTTTCTAAAAGAAGGGTGGGTTTTTTCGGTTTTGCTTTTTTTTTTTTGTGAAAGTCAGATGTCTGCATCTTTAGACAACTCTGTTGTCCCTTGAGATATAGAAAGAGCAGAGAGATCCAGAAGACCAAATTCAGTTCATGTGCTTTACCTACTGAAGTCTACTAAACCTAGAAGATTTTGAAATAGTCCTTGCTTTGCATTAAGAGAAGTCAATAGGCAAGGAGGCAGAGTTAGAAATTTCCACTTGGATTACTCAAAAGACCTGAAAAAAGTAGAGAAGCTGGTACCTAACAGATGGGCAAAGGAAGCTCTTGAGAAGTCTGCCATAGCTGCCTAAAGTCAGGACACAAGTGATAGACACTTTAGGGAAATTAGAATCCCATCATTACATCTAAAACATTGCCCATGATCAACAGAAGAATTACATGTGGTATGCCAAGGTACCTTAAACATATTAACAAAAATTGTATTATGAGAAAAGACAGGCAGCCCTCTGCATGCTAACACTTCAGCACAGAACAAATAGTAGTGGTAAACAGTTTAGACAGTGAAGATACTAAAACCGAATTTATAAAATAAAGGTGTATGAGTTTGCTGATGTGGTCATGTCCAAAACTAGAAAAAATATAGCCATGTTAAAATCTGTCACTATTCTTCTGTGTATAGGAGTAATTTACTGCTGCACACAGCAAGAATAACATAGATTTCAAATGAGCCCTAAACACGATAGAATTAGCATTGTTGCTGAACAATTTTTTTATGTATTCTTCCAAATAAAGCAAACCTCCGTTGTCTTCCTCAATTTTTTCTCATGATCAGATGCAACTTCGGACAGAGTTCTTTATCAGGGAAGAAGCTACGCAAAAGTGTGGGCTTAACATACTTTTCTCCTCATTTGGTTGTTATCTGGAATGAATGAACTACCACTTCTGTACCTGCACTTGCAGTTTTCTTGGAGGAAAAAAGAAATTATAGGAGGGGAATGAGGCAGTACATTTCACTGTTCTCCAGAATATGACATTTTATACATAAGTTTTCATACTTTGTTTCATGGTGCTTATGCTCCAGTACATACTGTAATGATTATCTCCATATTATGCCTTATTTTCTGTGAAATTTGAGTAAATATGGCAAATAATAAAATGTTCTGTTCGGACAAGACATGGTTTGGAAAACCCTGTGTAAGATTCATCTCAGGCATCTGAAGTTGCACTGCAAATACCACGTGACAATTAATCTAACTTATTTTAGACATTTAAGATAAATTACCCACTAGAGTTACCTGTTTCTGTCCACTGATTATAAATAGAGTCTAGAGGGCCCAATTTAGACTTAAATGTCTAGCATTTATATTCTTAAATGAAAACATAAGAATCTTGTCTCCTATATAAGTATATAGCAAAATATAGCACAACAATCTGAGAAATTAATACAAATAATGCACTTTTAGCAAGCTATGTAAAAATCAAAACATATGGATGATTTTGTGTAAAAGATGTAAATTTTGCAATTTGAAATTTTTACCTTTGTGATTGTTACTATCATTGGTCTATTCTTAAGTCATCTTTATCTGAGATACTGACACTGTTTCTCTGAAGAAAGCCCTCTGGGGCCTGAATTATCAGATCTAGGTCAGATATAACTCAATTTAAACTAATGTATCACTGTCAGGGAGATTAAACGGCTACATGCATGACCATCTCTACACTAGATATTCTTTCTTTTCTGAAAATCTATAATCATAGTTCACTGACAGCGACAGTATTTGCAATGCTTATGAAAACTTCAAGATAACAATAGTCTTTCTGTCCGCACAGTATTCTAGAAAAATCTTTGAAGGCTGCCTAAATTAAAAGCTCATGAATATAACTACATCACTGATACAAGCAGCAAATTTTGAGAAAAAAATGGTTAGAGAGTCAAGATGCTTCCTTAAAACCTTGGTGAAAGCTTGATTTCATGTAGTACCCAAACCTCCTTCATTTACCTGATTCATTTGCTGAAGTTCATATAGTAATCAGTAATTTACAGGGGGCATTTATCACAGAGGAGTCTATTAGGAAGTGGAGTCTATCTAATTATCATTGATTTCGTCGTGTTGTAGCACTGTTTGAAACTCTGAAAGAGAAGCACTGACCTCCTACAGCTCACATAGCGGTCAAAACACCTGGTGTAGTCAGGGCACTTGGGGGGACAGCTGCCCTGTGAGGGCCAAGAGAGACCCCCAGATCGGTGGGGAGGGGCATTGCTGGCCAGGGCCTCTCCCACCACCCACAGGCAGACAGTAGGGTGGGCCAGGGGGCAGCCCCCAGCAGCCCCCAGCCTGGGGCATCAAGCACTGCTGTGGGACAGGGATGGGTCAAGGCCATGCTGGGACATTACCCCATGGGAGGGGGTCAAGATCAGGCCCAGTGAGGGCAACCAGCATCAGACACGGCCCCAGGACTCTGGGGCAGGTTCACCATTCCAAGGCAGTGCCAGGTTGAGCTCAGAAGCCAGCCGGGAGGCTTATAGTCCAGAACCAGACGAACGGGACGCGTGGCCAGGCACAGGCAGGGCTGCAAGGCAGCAGTGGCTGGGGCTTAGCTGGGGCTGAGCAGGAGAGCCTCAGCTGAAAGTGGTTCCCACGGGACAGGGTTTGGCCCTGCCTGGGACTTTCACCCCAAAGTCTCCAGGTGGAAGGAGCAGTAGCCCTCAGCTGCATTACCCTATGGTGGTTTGGAGCCCCAGCAAGGGGGAGCATGCTCTCAGGGCCCTGTTGAGAATGCTGTCAGGCATGTGTTAAGAATTGAGAAATGGTAGGAATTTAGGGAAAAATACAGTTTTAGATTAGGACATGTCCCAAAAATTTGTGCCAGCACCTACGTGACAAACTACAGCTTAATCACAGTTCTTGTGCAATAGAAGCCAGCTGCGTTTAGCAATTTCCTAAGGAAAAAACAGATATCTTTTTGATAGACTATAGATATCAGTGTTACTGAAGTCATCATTATGGGAAAGATCTCACAAAAGTCACTTCTGTGACCACTTTCAAAATTCCTGCTAGGTTACTAGAACTATAGAACAAAATCTTATTTTAGTAGCAAAACAGGTATTTTTGTACTCCAGAGACAGGATATTTCAGCTTAACTAAGATTTCTAGTGTCCTGCTCACATATGTTTCCTGTTTTTATGGAAGATAAACTGCAAGAGTTTTAGTCATGATTCAGAAGTAAATACTTTTAAGTAGCTACTCAGTTGGTTACTTGGAAAACAAAGCTGTTCTGACATGCCCATTAAGTCTGGGCTGTGAAGTGGAGAGAATATTTCCACATTCACAGGTGTTACTACAATACAGATTTTTTGAGGCACTGTTTGGTCACAAGTAGTGCTGTTCAACTCGTAAATTCCAGCAGCAGCACAGCTGACAGAAGCTTTCACGCAGAATTAAAGTTACAAACGCAAATTGGTTCTGAAACTGATGAAAACTGCAGTGGGATGCTGCAAGTCTGTCGGAGAGAGATGTATGTTTCTTATCCACTGTTTGCAATCATTTCTGGGGCAGCGTGTGCCACTTCACAGAGTGGTAGAGCTTTTAGATACCATGAACAAATGACCTTATAAGAGGTTATTTGTAAAGACAAACAAAAGGAAATCTGAAGATTGCCTGTGCAATCTTCATTAATTTAATTTGCATGTGTACACTGTGAAGTAATGTTTGCTCATAAAATCGTGGTATCTTTTCAGCAGGAATCAAGAATCGGTTATGCTTAGTATGGTCTTCGTGGAGAACACATTGTTCTTTTTGTTCTGTATAGGGATACTGTTAGTTTTATTTGAAGCCCCTTAGGTCATCTGTTCAAAGAGATAGTAAGGAGTTCTTCTTTATTAATCCTCCCCTACAGGAAATGCCCTCATCTTTTTTTTCCCAGGATGAACTGTCCTAGTTAAGCTAGTCAGTCCTAATATGGAAGGTGGACCAAGTCTTGTACACTCCTACGTGTACCTCTTCGAGTTTTACTCTATACGTGTAGGCAGAGGCACTATGACTGCCTAACCTTCCAAATACAGGGGTACACAGTGACATTGTTTGGAAATGGAAGTAGACTGTGTGAGTAGGACCTTTCTAAGGCACAGGAATACTGATTCCTTCAAAGAATGCCATTGGATTCACATGTAAAGAGAAGTCATACCATGCTCATACTGATTCTTTCCCAGTTGAAAGCATTCATCCAAACTCCTTTTGGATGAGGAGGAATTTTATTCCTTTTGATGACTTCCACCAATTTACCCAATGCAGAAGTCAGGTTTACTGCTCTGTGGTTTCTCTTCTGCATCTCTTTGGAAGCCTTTTAAAAGCCAATGTCATACTGACCATTTTGCAGTCCTCCGATGCTTGGGCCCATTGAAAAGAGGTTGCACAATCAGTCATTCAACAATATCCTTAATTTTCTTTAGAGCCTTAGGTGAATGTCTTTGTGTCCTGATGATCTGATACAGCTGTATTTGTTTTTCTCCTTAATGTGGTCTTCTAATACTGGGATTTAGGCAGGTTCTTGGACATGTTACCTGTATAGAAAGGCTTGCATTCCTGTCCTTCTTGTCCTCTGTGGTAATTCAAAAAGCTTGATTCTCACAGACGAGTTCACAACACGTTGATGTTTATAGCAAGGTAGGGACAAATGAATCATATAATATATTGAGAAACATCCCTGTGATGAAGCAAAGATATGGTTAAGCCAATGAAAACACTGATAATTTTAAAAAGGATTGGTTACCTCTCTGAAAGTATTCACTGCTTTTCACATATTAACTGTATCATGTTAAAAACAAATAATGTTATAGGGAATCTTCCATCTGTAAATATAAAAATTAAAAAAAGACATTTATTTTATTTCTAAGAATGTTGTCATTAGAAGAAGAGAGAAAGATGCTAAGGGTTTGTGAAATATAAGGGAGCAATGCAGCCAAATCTTGCAGGACCTGATGAACCAGGTATAACTGCATGTTAAGAAGTCCCTATTAAGGAATATTGTAAAAGGTAAGCTTCTGCATACTTATTTGGTAGTGCAATAGGACGCGGTCAATAACTATATACTTCAAGGCCGTTTGAAAAAACTTGAATATGCTTGTATGAAATAATTTAAGTATTTGTACTTCTTAGATTGCTAAAACAACTTTGCTTAAACATGACTTAATATTTACATCACTAGTCTAATTTTCTAAGTAATACTAACCTGAGGTATCTATTCCTGGTTAATTTTAGTTGATTAGTTATTCAGGCACAAAATCTGAATAATCACATTTTTAGAATTTTTCTGAAGTTTTTTGTGAACTTGGATAAAAACATCTCCTGCCTAGTATGAAGCATGTGCATTTTCTGTAAGCAAGTACAAAAAAAACCCCTACCCAAACAAAAACCATCCAAACAAACAAAAAAAGAAAATGGAATGAACTGAGATCTAACTGTCATATCAGGATTGTTATTTACAAGTTAAGCAGGAAGTGTATTCACTATGAAAATGTTTTGGTAAAAACAAGTTTTATATTTCCCTGTGATTACAGGTTAATATTCCTATGAGAAGTAGTTACAAAATATTGACAAACTTGCCTATACCTCTGTATATTCAGGTTGTCTGCAAACTACAAACTACAGGGTAAGCATACAACCTTAAATGAAGATTTTGAATACGTAAAAACAGATAGAAATGCAGAGCTTGTTAACCCACAGACGCAAAGTGAGCAAGAGAATTGGCTTCTCCTCCTCCCTGTGTGACTGATTGCTCACATCCTTGGCGTTATCTTGTTTGTAATGCCATTATAGAACCAGTACAGAAGCTGAAGCCAAAGCTGTCAGAAGCTTAACTGTATATGAAAACCTTGGCAGAAGCAAAACACAGGTTGGCTCTCTGAATCTTTGTTATTGATATGAATATGTAGTAGGAAGGTTCCAGTCTAAGTAGCAATTATCAGGATAAATTTGCATAATTAGGAACTGGAATAAAAATCAAATATGGAATGCTATCACCATGCACATTTTTTTATTTTTAGAACCTTGGTTTAATTACTTCTGGCACTGTCACAGCTGCTACATGATTCTTAAACACTTTCAATGAGCAGTTTGCATCCTAATAGAGAGGGTTTTCTCCAGTACACATTCTGTCCTGGATGCAATTTCATGAAATAACCTAACTGGCTGAACTATATGTAGCCTACAAAAAAAAAGTCTGTGTTTCTCTTGTTATGCACTTCATCAGATGGAGAAAATAAGGAAGGACAGAATAGTACAGGAGGTCAATTTTACGTGTCTTCTTACCTATAGCTGAGTAGCTATTATAGGACATGTAAATAAATAACCAGAGTATATGGATTATATATTACCTGTTTGAAGAGTCAGCAGGTAATTATGCCTTCAGCTCTGACATAAGTGAAAATGTGCATCTAACAATCTGGACATTCACAGTTTTATACTTTCAGAATTCTCAACATTTTTGTCATTTCTGGAAATGCTATTCAATCAAGATTAATACGATTATGTTAGGAATTCTGCCAGTTCCTGAAATGAATTCATTATCATATATTATTCAAAATGTCTCATATTGTACAGCTTCATTAAAAACCGGCCTAAATTTCTGTGTATTCACAAGACAGAACATCAAATTAAAGCAATGAACAAAAAATTAGTAATATTAACAAATAATGATAAATAATTAGAAGTAGGCCTGAGAGAAGACCGTATTTTGAGACCTTGAAAATATATGGCTGCAGGATTACTTTTTGCAAATCAAGTTGATTCATAAATAACTGTTCAATATCCACGCCTCTATGTTTTTATCATATTACAGAAGAAATATTTTCACCATTTTCTTTGACTAAAACAAATGTAGTCTTGCAGTAGTTCCTGAATGTAAAAACATTCATGTTATCACTGTCTGTACCATCTCCTTTTCTCCTCTCAGTTATTCCCTAATGTCTTCCTCATTTTCTCTGATTGCTTATTATGTTTACAGAAATCTGCTCCCCTCAGCTGGTGCTATGGGTAAGGAAACAGAGACACAAGAAATAGAAATTAACAGGTTTTCCTTAATTCAACTATCAAATATATGGTGCTGCAAGAAATTCAGGCCTCAGCCATGGAAACATCTGAGCATTTACTGAAGTTCATTTCATTGAAGGAATAATGCTGTGTAAGATTATGGGTTTCTGTAAGCATTTCTATGATTACACCCTATGGATTATAGATTAAAAACTTGCATGGAGAATCAATAGAATTAATTTATTTAATTCTTCTGAGATCTGAACTTAAAGCTGTTCATGGAGAAGTCAAATATGTACAAACTTTCCTATACAAACAAGAATTCTAAAAAGATCAAATGCAGAGGATAAGCTGTCCAAGCCTACCTTTCTTCTCATGGCGTAACCTGCCTGTTCTGTACTGGTGTGGAAGGTGAGGAATGAGGTTAGAGAGAGATGGTACAGGGCTTGTTCAGGATCAGTAAGAAGGGCTTGGCAACAAATGGCTTAATAATGTAACTGGTTTAACTAGACAGAATAAAAAGAGTAATATAGCTTGCAAATAAATCGTGTGTCCCTTCAGATGCTGGGCACCCTGCATTTGTGCAGCATCGGATGGAGCCCAGACGGCTCTGAGTCAAACTGTGCAGAGCAGATCCTGTCTGTGAAGAGAAGCTCTCCTTTTTGGTTCTGTGAGCTACTGTATTTTCCTCACAAGAAAACAACTCTATTCCTGAGGGATGCTCTAATGAGAACTTCTTGCTGCACTTTTAGACACAGGCAAGGCCAGGCAGGTGGTGTAATCGCGGGCCCATGGTGAGGGCTGCCTGTGGGCTCCTCCGTTCCCAGTTCTCTGGCTGCATTCATCCTGAAGCCAGGGAATTTGTGCAGCGCAGCGCAGCACAGCTCTGAAGGCCAGGCTGTACATTCAGCACAGTTCTGTGCCTACCCAGGTAACTGTTACGTGGAACACTAGCTCCTAAATGTGGAATGCTTTCCTGGTCAGGATCAATACACTGCCTAAGAGGAACTGAGAGTTCAGTGCGAGTAAATGTCCCTTCATCCTAGGCAGTTCATTCATGTTTACTTTGAGAAGTAAACTTGTGTTTTGAAGGCTCTAAAAGTATGCCTCCTAAAGAGTGGGTGTTGTATCACACAGTACTGTGTAAGGAAAAGAAGGAGGAACAGGTAGGTTATGTGTGAAATGAAGACACATTTTCAAATGAAATCTTACCATATAATACCTTGTGAAGTCATTTTAGATCAATAAATGAACCATCTAGTGAATAAAATAAATAATTTTCCAAGGGTATAGTACAGGTGCTTAAGTATATGCATTCTAACAAGGATGTTTTCTGTCTTGGAAATGAACCAGTGTTTGGAAGAAAGTAATGCTTCTCCTGCGTGCTAAGAGGCGCAATACAAACACCCTTCTGTAGCTCTCTGTGGTTTGAATAGCATAGTATATTTCACTGCATCCTATCACAACACCTCGTGCATTGTACTGTCATCTACCTAGTACTGAATTTTCTTGCAGACTGAAGAAAAAAAAAAGGCAAAACAGAACCTGCCTCCATGTTCTCTTCTTATAAAAATGAATGAGGTGTCATAGCAATGAGACAGCAGTTGCTCCTGTTGACTTTGGCTCAGGTGTTTGTGAAGATTTCTAACTCCAAGCTTCCATATATGATTAGATTTCTTTTCATTTACTTTGTGTTAAGTTTTCTATTCAAGATTAACTTTTTTGTCTCCATATGTTACCAACTTGTTCTGCTTTTTACAGATTAGCAGAAAATATCTGTATATTGATGCTATGTTTACATCAGAGACTAGGTTAACACAGACTTCTGCCTCGAGTACAGTCTTACTGTTATCTCAGCGTGATTCCTGGTGAAGCTACTCATTAATGATCACAGTACGATAGATATCTCTGTTTCCAAACATAAAAACTTACACTTTGGAAACCACTTCTTCAGTTGCATTTTTCCACTGCTTACACGCTGGCATTGTACCTTAATTTTGGGAGATCATATTTAATTTAGTAAATGTTTTAACAAGAAACAAATTAGAATATTTTGATTGCATTTTTTTAAGTATAAAATCCAAATTCTAAAAAGGTTTCTGTAAAGAGAGGAAATGGTAATGTTAGTTAAGCTAGTAAAAAAGCTTAAATATAAAACCATAAGGCTGCTTACCATATATGAGTAGTTTAAATTTTGGTATGTTGGTCTGGAATAATTTGGAATTACTTACTTTGTTGCTGTGTCAAAATAAAAATAATTGGTAAATTGTACGGGATAATGAGTACCATATTTTTCTTTCTGTGGTTTTTGTGGGGTTGTTTTTGTTTGTTTGTGGGGTGGGGGTTTTTTTGTTGTTGTTGTTTTCTGCGGGGGNTGTTTTTTTTTCCTACATGGAAAGGACAGACTCCAACAAGTCTGTTACTATGTTTCCTCTATTTCCCTTCTATAAATAGCCATCTCCAGGTCCTTCTGTGCAGCAACCAATACTGCTAAAGAATGTGAGGCCAAATAAAAATGGCAGTTGTCACGTTGTCACTGGTCTCTTTTAAGGTTTTAGGCTGCAATCAGATCATCATCAAGCTCTTCACAAGCCACCTCCTCCATATTCCAACGAGTAAATATTACACTGAATTTACCACGTCAGGATGAACCCTTGTCTCGGGGAGTTCAAGCTGGAGGTGGTAAGAAAGGGTGGGTTTCACACGCAGACGGGGGGTGCTGGCGGTGCTCAGCGAAACCAAGAGGACTGTGGAGGCTGCACAACATAGAGAATTGTGTATCTGCCTTTTTCCAGTTACAGTGTCAGCAACTGTTTGGGTCCCAAATACCGGTGGGGTTTAGGCAACACAATATGGAAATAATGAAGGGGGGCCTCAGTAGATGACATTTTCTCTAAAAAGCAGGTTGCTTTTTTCTAAGAAAGCAAACCGATGTTTTAATTTCCCATGATCATCATGTAGGTTGCATCAATCTTGTTTTCCAGTATATTGCATTGCCTTAGGGGACTCATTTGGTTTTGCGAGGGTCCCTGGCAGCACAGCTACGCTTTCTGGGATGCTGCTGATCGCAGTGCTCATACAGCATGGGCGCAAGCTGTATGCACCTCCTGCTTATTCTGTGTTGCCATTCAGTCCTTTTGTAATTGCTCCCCCTCTGTATGTATCTCACAAAGAAAACAAAAACATCCCCTTATGCAGTGCCCCTTACATATCCCAGTTTCCAAACACCTCCTAATATGCTGAATTACTCCTATAAGCATGAATATGCAACTCAGCAACACTTTCAAATATTAGCATGAAGAGAAAGCATTCAAATTAATATCACTATACAAATGCAGTGAGAATGATTGTGTAGAAATGTTTGCTGGTCACACTGTGCATCAGTAAGCAGAGAATGGACCGTAGAATTGCCTGCCATAAAATCTGGATGCTTTGTAAATAACAGTTTGCAGTGCTACTGCAATCTAAGGAATTTATTTAGCCCTTTGTGGTCTCAAGCAAGTACAGTGTAGCAATCTTGGCTTATAAAGGTAATAAATAGAAATGAAAGGAAGTGAAAGTGGAATGAAGCCTTCTGGTTTAGTCAGTCCAGTCCATTCTGGTTTTATCTACAGCCTCTGCCTTCCACAGAAGGAGCACTGGAGAAGAATTGTAAGGAATGTATTCAGACCCATTTGTTTTACAGACCTGCTTTGCAACTTTAGGTACTCAGCCTCAGCCTCTTGACTTCAACCAAAGGATCTGGAGAGATAAGCAGCCAGGATAGGTAGCGTAAGTGTCTCAGTCCTGATGCTTCCTTCCTGTCCAAGGGTACTTCAGCCTGCTTCTTTCTCTGCAACCAGCCGTCTCTGTGGACTGGTGAGGAGGACTGTCAAATGAAAAAGGCAACAGTTCTGCCAAATGAATGCTTCCTTCTGTACCTCAGTGTTCACGAGTAGAGCAGCAGGACAGGGGCTGAACCACTCTCAGAGCCACGTTTGTGATACACGCAGCCTGAACACACTCACTAGGAGGGAGAGGCACCCTTTCCCACTGTTTGGTCATGTTAGACTATTAGTGAAAAACCATCCTTTGTGATTAGTCATTTCCGAAAGGAAGTGCAGGGATTTTTTTGGTATATCCTCTTA
The DNA here is from genome assembly GCA_013399095.1 of Psophia crepitans. Lineage (NCBI taxonomy): Eukaryota > Metazoa > Chordata > Aves > Gruiformes > Psophiidae > Psophia > Psophia crepitans. The sequence goes on from VWZZ01000400.1 coordinate 14,796, forward strand.
CTGGAGTTGATGAGGAAAACCAGAAGTCTGAATGTTATTTTCAATGGAAAAACAATAAGAGGGAAGTTAGGTAAATGAAAAGGAGGAAGGATGGACTGAGGAAAGGGAAAGGACAACACAAGGAAAAGAAGAAAGAAATAAAAGCAAGGAAACCTGTGTCTAAAAAACAAAGACACCAAGGGAGCATTCAATTACCTTGTATTTTTATACCAGTCTTTGCATATTGGCACAGTCACTGTATTTTACTTTCATGTCATTGATATTCTGCAGCTTCCAAAAATATAAAAGTGAATTCAGGTATTTTACATGAGAAAGTGAAAGCAAATTTGGAGATAAACAGAGTTGCATTATGATGGAACTATTTGTATTCAGTGAGTGAATGAAGGCAAAGAGTGGCAACAGCTTCATTGCTTTAATTTATGCTTTTTGAGCTGTATCTACCTGGGAGCTTTGCCTTCAGTAGCAGCAGCTTCAAGGTGGTAAAAAGGGAAATATTACTGGCCTCCCTGGTTAAGAAATCATACATCTGTTTCCTTTGATGGGATATTGAGATTAATTTTTAGAAATTGTGGTAGAAATATTATCTTTGTATATACTTAAGAATTAAGAAAGTTAAATTTTATATAAAGACCATAGTCATAACGCTTGCTGTTCACTTGTTTAATTCTACCTCAGGCATTCCTGTAGTTGCTAACCAGAGCTCAATCATTAAGGAAAACTTGAGAAAAAAATCCAAATTTTATTTACTTTTTGAGTTACTGGAACAAAAAAAGATTTGTGGTTATTTTCAAGGTTAAAAAATTTAATACATAACTTGCTTACAGCAGTGTTTTACCCACAATTTTAGTTGGGTTGATCTGTCAGGGATGCGATTGTCAAATGGAAAAATAATAAGGTCAGGAATGAAACTGTCTTATTTGCAGCGTGAGGGCATTTGAAATGTTTTTGCTAAAGCACGATTCTAACCAGAAATGGCATTTATTAATAGCCAAAAGGATTTTGGCCAATATGTAGTCGTGTTTCATAGACATCGGGCATGATCACAGCAATGGAAGAGCCACAAGGTCGGAAGGAACCCTTGGAAACAACCAAGGTTGTTGGAAACAACCCCAAGGTTGTTTACTTGCAGCATCGGCAGCGTATTGGTCAGAAATTCAATTATTTGTATGAGCATCTCTAATAGAAAAATGTTCGATGTCTTGCTGCAGATGTATAAGCTAATGGCTTGAGTGGCCAGAAGGGATCGTTGTGATCATCTGTTCTGAACCTCTTGTGGGGATTATTTCTCTTTTATGCTGAGTGAGTGTTCATCATAAAACACACAAACAGTCTTGGGAGGATAGGGTAAGAGTACTAATCACTAGGCTATGGAGAATACATCTGCACGATATTTAGCACAAATACAAGCTCTTTCTACCTGCTTGACCAAGCAGTCACACAATTGCAATTAGTGAAGTTTTGAGGTTAAGCTGGTAGTAGTGGTAATACTAAAAGATAAAAAAAGGTACTTCTAGGTAACTGAAGTGGGTTCATTGGAAATTGTATGATGAATGTAGAATTAAACAGTACCTCAGCTCCCTTGAGGGAATTTAGGGTTCCAGACAACAGCCTGGCACTGTGAGTGCTGCAAAGTTGCATTCTTTTTGCTGATACATAGACGAATGATTAACTTAAACCCACTAAAACCTACTCTTTAAAAAACAAGTATTTTAAATTTTACCTGCTTGTCTTGTCTTGGTTTTTCACATCTCTGCCTCAAGGGCTCTTATTTTGGGGGTCCAGTCTGTTAGTGACTCATTCTAATCCATGCTGGGTTTTTTGCTTTGGATAAAAATGATTTTTCCCCACAGCCTAAGATTGATTGACAGCTCTCTCATCTTTAAATATTTCAAATGCTATAGCCACTTTTGCTTTGTATGGTCACATGCTGTGCTGTAAATATGTCATATACATTATATTAATATATGTGACTGCTTCACCAGAAATTCTTTTCTCTGCCTAAGTGATTTAAGCAAAATTCATCATATTAAGTATTAAATCGATATTAATTTCTTTTGCCAGTGCATTTTAGAGTTTGCTGCATCTGTAGAGATATCTGTCTTAAAAAAATTAAAAATTCTACCTCTCTGTTAACACACTCAGTGTTTGAAGACCGGCTCAAAAGGCATGAATTATGTATCGTATCTGACTGCTTCTTGCCTGTGCCAGATTAGAAAATAATGTTTTTCATCTTATTTGAGCACTTATAACTGGAGAACTAAATAAATGCAAAATTTGACACTTAACTGTGTTTCAAAAATACAACCACTAGTTTCTAAGACCGGAGGAAATATATAGGGATATTTCTCCCAGTGTACTGTTCCAGACTCGAACAGTTGTGACTTACGGGAATTCCTGAGCCTTGTAACTACATGTCAGAGTTTTTCTTCCATGAGTTTGTCCAACTGATCTTCAAGCATTTATGTTTTTGATGTCTGTAACATTCTCTATTAACAAATTCAAAAGTTTAACATTTGTAGTGTGAAAAATTCGTTCTTACTATTTTTCTTAAGTGCTTTGAGTGGTGATACAGTTTGGTACTCCTTCAAATTACAATATTAAAATAAGATTTTGTAAGAAAAAACTGTCACAGAAATGTTAAAGGACAAATAATGTGACACGTATTTTACTTAGCTGCTGTTGGGGGAGAATGGTCAATGAGACAGCTTTTGTTGAAGCACTGTCCAAAGTTTTTAATATTGTGAGCTGCTCGGATAATAGATTTAAGACAGCTTTGAGCATATTATAGTAAGGGTATTTCCTGTATATATAACATGTTTCATAATCATTCCTCGATGTCTGCTTTTTCTCCTTTTGAGAAAATTAAATAGAAAGCTTGGTTTTCGATGACTTATCTTTGTCTTGTGAGAGAAAATGTGGTCAGATGTGGGAGCTGAAAGTTCACCAGTAAACCATTGCTTTAGGGGGTCTTCATCAAGCCTTACTGATTTCAATTACTTACATTTTAAAAATATTTTTAAATTTACATCTAAATATCCTTTAGGTTGCTCATTTCTTCTTGTGAAAGATGTGTTCCTAATACCTAGCTGTTAAAGTTTATATGTATGAAAAATTGGGTCAGAATAGTTTTTATTTTAACTGAAAAGGTGCAAACAGCCATTGAAAACTTCCAATTTCTAGTTTATCCCGACATACTTGAGCTATTATCTTGTAGCATCCCCTAGTAATGTGTCATTGCTTTCAGTTTTGTGTGACTCTTTTTTGATTTTCAGAGCATTAACAAGCTTCTGAAATAACCATTTTAGTCTTACAGTATGCCTCCTGTTTTTCTTGGTTGTTGGAATAATTCAGTACTGTTTTTAATGTTATCTCTTTCAACTGCTAATTTGATGGGTCCTTTTTTCCCCTTTAGATTTCATTCTCATAAAAGCATATTCATTGAATTTGTTGAATACTATTTTGAATGTGGGCTGAAAGGTAAGAAAGGAATTTTATTTTTTTTTTAAAGAATGCATGTTAAAGACAGTGTTATATTTTTGGGGAACTGGCTTTTGGGTTTTTGAATTCTAAGAATTGGCATTACCATGGTATACTACTATCTAACAATGCAAAACTGTTTAGTGTGAGATGCTGTTACAGTTTGCTTCCTCCAGCAGTTTTGTTCTACTTGTATACATTTATTCTGCTATGAGTTTGTTGCAGTTTGAAAAAAAAACATTTACTAAACAAATTGTCTGCCATAGATTGTTGCTGATACAGTAAGGGAAACCACTTATTTTATAATCCTTTTATCATTATATCCCATGAATTGCTAAATCGGTGGCACTTATTTTGCCAAGGCAGAAATAAAGGAAAGATGTTAAATGACCTACCAAAAATTACAGGGAGAATATAGGTAACACATATCACAACAACTACTTGTTTGCTTATCCCCACTTACACCTGAATGTAGATCTGCAAAGGAGGGAAAGCATATTGTCTGCTCTGAAAACACTGATATAAAAATCAAAAGGAGAATAGACAGAGACCAGTGTTTTTCAACTTTTCCATGATTAGTTTGACCCATAGAGATCACACTGTCAGCAACAAAATTTGTATTTGGAACAGATGTGCGTGAAGCACTGGGTGTCATGTGCCAGCTGTGTCTCCATGTCTCTGAAAATTGCAGCTCATCGGTACTCCTTTAATTAAGGAAAAAATAAAAGTGTCATGAATATATTAATAGTTTTACAGAAAAAAACTGGGAGATGCCTTCAGCTTATAGATCCATACACATTTCACCACTCATTTCCTGAGGCTCTTTCAATATTCCTACGGACCCATCTACTACTAAATCTAGTTAATGTCTACTGACTGGTAATCCTTATTTACAAAACAGATACAAACGCTCATGAAAGATCTTCCAGAGAGGGTGCTTATATATGTGATAGAGTATGCAATCTTTTTTTAAAAATATCCATAGTCAATAAAATGTTCATATAATCATCTTTTTTGAATAAGTAGACTGGTAAATTCCTAGTTAATGTACAGATCAAATGTCTAAGTGATCATTTTGTACCTGTGAGAATAGAATAGAATAGAATAGAATAGAATAGAATAGAATAGAATAGAATCATTAAGGTTGGAAGTGACCTCAAGGGTCATCTAGTCCAACCATCCCCCCACCACCTATTACCCACTAAACCATGTCCCTAAGTACCACATCTAACCTTTCCTTAAACACCCTCAGGGATGGTGACTCCACCACCTCCCTGGGCAACCTGTTCCAGTGCCCGAAGGCAGCCTTCACCTGTCTTTTTCTGATAGGAAGATAAAATTGAAGGAATTACCCATTTGCACTCGTGTCTATGTCCTGCTTTAACAGCAGTCCACCCAGCTAACGTCGAGAGACAAACATTGCTTTGTCACAATGGCTTGAAATTAGTAACTGGCTATAGTGATCCTGGCTGGAAAGCCATGGACATCGAGCAGCTAGTGATCCACCTACCAGTCAACCCGAGTGAGCCCAGGCTGTGCTGCACTGTGCTGCACACACGTCCTGGGTCTCAGGGCTGTGCGGTGCTGCACAAACTCCCGGGCTCCAGGATGAAGGCAGCCAGCGAGCCGGGACGGAGGAGCCTGCAGGCATCCTCTAACAGTGTGGCAAGAAGTTCTCCTGTGAACATCCTTCCAGTTTGGCATAGGCAATTCATGTCCCACCTCAGTCTACCCCAAGGGTTAACTTACCTCAGGAAATGCAAAGCTGGGAAATAAAAATCTGTGCTGCGTGTGGTTGTTAGTAACGTGTCTGAAACACACATGGGGATGTGCAGAGAAGTGAGCAACCCCACATGAGCTGTGGGCGCAGCAGGGCATGGCGGCCCTTGGGCAGCAGACACAAGGTCAGTTACGCTGTAATACAGACACGGGATGAAATGTACCGGTACCATAAGCAAACTGTTTACAGTAAACTATAAAGCTAGATAAGCTGGAAACAGTAAATACTGGTTTTGGACAGCACTGAATGATTTAGAGATAAATCTTCAGTCTACTAATAGATGAGGGAAATACAATCACAATTTTGCAACGTGATCCTGTCTGAAAATCCCAGAATAATGACGTACTTCAGACTTATTGAGTTATGTGTGGATGACAACCGCGTGGTGAAACTGTTCTAAGATGACATGCATGTGATTATTCCAAATGAGGCTGAAATGAGACTAATATCCAATATGATAGACTCGTTGAATCATTTAGATTGGAAAAGACCTTTAAGATCATCTAGTTCAAATGTTACACAAAAAAGTAAGAGTCTTATGAAATGAATGGCTGTTTAATAGTTAACGTAATGTACTGTAATATGGTTTCAGTAAGGTTACCCACTTTTTAGATGTGATTCCATGTTAATATTCTTCAGAGGACAAAAATATATCTTCATTTTCATGTGATGCTGTCATCAGCCTTTGACTTCCAAACAGTTCTGAAGATACGAAGGAGGAACAAAGTAAGTAGCTTAACATTTTAGATCTCATTTACCTTATGATAATTATGACATTTATTTCCAAAATGAAGTTACTTAACATACAGGGGCAAAGGGGATTGCAGTTCTACTGGAGCGTAAGCACTCAGCATAAATCCCAAACTGTGATAACTACCTGCATTCATGTTTCTAGTTGTTGTCCATACAAATACTGTTGAGAGCAAGACATAGAGACAATTAAAATAATGAACCCTCTGGGAATCAGAGGAGCTTGGCACTATTTTTTTACCTTAGCATATACCGATACTGTGAAGAAACAGTTAGAAGACATCACTCCCCTCCCACCAAACTTGGTGTGACAGAACGTATGTTTTTCAGGGCTTTCATGCTCCCTCAAATGAACACATTTTTTTCTTCACTGTGAATGCAGATGAATCCTTAATGCTTTTGTATAACTTCTCTGATCCAAAAATATTTCATGCATAAAAAGTCAATCTTAAAAGGGAACGGTTTAACTACAGAGAGATTTGGCATGTCTGAGGTAGCTCCCTGTACTTATGATCAGAAAATGTATAGTGTTCAGATAAAATAGGCTCCGTCTTAAAAGGTCTGCTCCAAGTGCACAGTCTGAGTTTTGATGAGTTCAAAGCCTGCTGGGCTAGCTTTCTGAATTACAGGGAGATGAAAAGTTTCACCACAGGCTGCTGATTCTGCTTCGCTACTTCCACAGAGTTCAGCAAACCAGCAGAGCTGAACACGCGCTGCAGTCCCGAGAGCGCCTGATCGCCCAGTCTGCAGAGCTCACCTGCTCAGCAAGGCTCCCCGCTGCAGCGCTGCTGCTTTCCCAGGTCTCGCAGGGCTGGAGTGCTATAGAGTTAGATCACTGCAGCATGATTAGCGCTTTCATCAGTGTCAGAGATGACACATGGCTTTTTGCCTGAGAATTTCTAGGTGGAGAAAGCATGAATATTCTTGTTTCGGTTGGATTGTAGCAAAAATGTAGCCTGTTTTTATTTCCTGCACAAAAGCCCAATTCTATCTTTAAAATACGATATGAAAATGTAAGCGATTATCTACAAAACAATGGTGGAGCAACACCATCAGTAAATGGAGTTTGTTAGGTGTTTTGAGATTCAGAAATGAGAAATTATATTGGCATAGCCAGCACCTGTAATTTTTATTTTATTTATATGTATTGAGCTTTATTTTATTTACTGGTAAAAGAAAGTTTATTTTGAGAAAAAAATTATAAAAGCAAAATTGTTTGGGTTTAATAAAATAAAATTAAAATAAATAAAAGAATTAAAATAAAATCTCATAGATATAGGGGGACTAAATGGTTCCAAATACTCTTAAAATCTTTGCATTTCTGACCATCAGATTGGAACAAAACTTGTCAGATAGACAAGCAATGAAAGTCTAACTTGGAATGGCTGATGAGGGGCTCCATTCCGTCCTGCTGTGCAGGCAGCTGCTTCTCGACAGCCAGATCCTGCAACAGCACTGTTCATAGCACAAGATTTTAAAGTAACCATAATCACTCCCGTAGTTTAGGAGATGCAGGTGGTGAAGGATGGGCAGATGATGCTACCATCCCTGCAAGCAGTCTTAACCCAAGAGGCCCCTGGTTATAAGTCAGTGTCCAAAGTGACAGGTTTATGTAATGGTTGTTCAGTAGCATAAATAAATTAACTGAACAGTATGATATATGTTCTTGTAAATGGGAACTGTCACACCTGGTGTTCTAGCAGGAGCCCTAAACCAGTGGAAACCTGTGGGGAGGGAAGACAAGTTTAGAAAAAGGAGACCCTAAATAGATGCCACCTTTATTATTGGTACACCGTATATGGTTATTTAGGAAAAATAAAACACAAGCTAGGAGTTAATTAAATGTATGTATAGTGAATGCTTCTCATACAAAGCTTTTGGCAGACCTGAAGATGTTAGTGTATTGTAGGAAGGGACCTTAAGCTGGTCAGATACCGTACTGAAGGAATACAGGCGGGCAGGGCTGCTCCCTGGAATTGAGACGTCTGCATTTGCACCACCCGTGCGAGCGCTCAGAGCCAAGCACGGGCACCTTTGTTCCAGTATCGATGTAAGCCAGGAACTTTGGTTCCCAAAGTTAATATTTATCAGAAAAAGAGAACAAACAAGAACCACAAGGACAGTAGCAACCACTCAGCTGTTCTAAGGAGTATCAGTGATTTCCTTCATTTATCGTGTGAATAAAGTGGAAGATGAAACAGTCAAGATTTTGCAGGTCGAGCTAGATAATATAAATGATTAAGTCTTTGACTACATAGTTGTTTGCTTGGTAGGAAATACGATAGTTCAGAAAAATGCCTGCTGTGGAATCATAACATTGTAATTTGCATCTCTGTAATGCTAGTTAGAGCGAGTAAACTTTTAAGGACTTTTAATTCGCCGTTGAGTACAATGGCAGCAATGATGATAAAATCTGATACCCCTATCGAAGATGAGCTGGTAGGATCAGTTTGATATCTGACTGCAGACGAAAGTGTGAAGGCATGCCAATCTCCACATAGGCCCAGGCAACACAGCAAGAAATATCCTGTGTCACCCATACTCCCGAACTTACCTTGGGTGGCAGATGCTCAGCGATTTTGTCTACACCATTTCGCTTGTATTCATTTCGCCTATGAAAGCAAAGGAGACAAGCTTCTGTTAGTGAAGTAAAGGGCTGAGTTCTCAATTGCAGAGCTAGAAACTCAGTTACGGGTAAAAATGTTTTTAAACAAAATCATATAAAGATCATATCAAGACTGTTTTCTAGCTAATTTAACAAGAGAATTGAAATACAGTAGGCCAGCTAAGCAGTATTCTACCAGGTAGTGATCTTTTCTCAGGACAGTTCTGCCAGGCTTGGAGGCTCACTCTACATGTCTGCTATATGCCTCTCACTAAGGCTTACTGTTTCCTAGAAAGTCAACTTCCTTTTAGGAAAAGGTTAAAGAGTAGTTAGGGCTCTTTGAAATAATTTTTTTCATTGAAATATAAAGAGAAACAAAAATGTGAGGTTCATTGCTTGAGAGGTTATGTATTTCTCTGGATGAAAACACTTGCTATTTTTAATGCTCTGGTGGGCTGACCCTGGCTGGAGGCCAGGTGCCCACCACAGTGGCTCTAGCACCACCCTCCTTGGCTGCACAGGGGAGAGAAAATATAATGAAAGGCTTCTGGGTCGAGATAAGGGCAGGGAGAGATCACTCACCCATCATGGTCATGAGCAAAAGAGACTCAGCTTGAGAAATTTATTTTAACTCATAACCAATCAAATCAGAGTGCAGTAATGAGAAATAAAACCAAATCTTGAAACATCCTCTTCCTGCCCCCCTCCCCCCTTCTTCCCTGGCTCAACTTCCCTTACAGTTTCCTTTACCTCTTTCCCGCAGGTGCACCGCGGGACGGGGAATGGGGGTTGTGGTCAGTTCATCACAGGTTTCTGCCACTCCTTCCTCCTCAGGGGGAGGACTACCCACACTGCCCCTGCTCCAGCCTGGGGTCCCTCCCATGGCAGACAGTCCTCCACCAACTTCTCCAGCATGAGTCCTTCCCACAGGCTGCAGTTCCTCACTAACTGCTCCAGACTGGGTCCCCCACAGGGCCACAGGTCCTGCCAGCAAACCTTTTTCTGCCTGGGCTCCTCTCTCCACAGGGCCACAGGTTCTGCCAGGAGCCTGCTCCAGCGTGATCTTCCCACAGGGTCACAGGCTCCTTCAGACACCCACCTGTTCCGGCGAGGGGTCCTCCATGGGCTGTGGAGGAATCTCTGCTCCCTCGTCATCCTCCAGGGTCTGCAGGGGAGCAATGTGCTCCACCATGGTCTTCTCCAGGGGCTGCAGGGGAATCTCTGCTCTGGTGCCTGGAGCACCTCCTTCTCCACTGACCTGGGTGTCTGCAGGGCTCTTTCTCTCACATCTTCTCACTCCTCTCTCTGGCTGCAAAATACTGCTGAGGGTTTTCTTCCCCCTTCTTAAATACGTTATCCTGGAGGCGCTACCACCGTCGCTGATTGGCTCAGGCTTGGCCAGCAGTGGGTCTGCCCTGAGCCATCTGGCATTGGCTCTATTGGACATAGAGGAATCTTCTAGAAAATTCTTGCAGAAGCCACCCCTGTAGCCTTCCCCGTGGCCCCCCCCCACCGCTACCAAAACCTTGCCACACAAACCAAATACAAATGCTTTGCTAAAACGTGTTTCAGAAATTCATGACCAAGAAATTTAGCCATAACTTTCTAGCTTATTTTTCAGTTAGCACACTATGTCATGAAATTTAGCACCGACAAAACCACATTTTTAGTACTATCAAAAAATTGATTTAGGAGTTTGTAAAAGATGTATAACTTGTCTTTCTAACATTTGTCTTACAAAAATTAAAAAACTGCAAATAAGCAATATAATAATTGAATACTTTCAAAAATCTGCAACACATAGTAAAATCTTGCTAACTAAAATACATAGAAATAACTAATCCTTGGGATATCCTTAACCAGATGTATATGCCAAGGCTTAAAAATTTAAATATACTCAAGATTCTCAAATTCTTTTGATAGGTGAGGAAAAAATGTTACACAACCCTCAAAATCAGGTTATACTTAACTATACTGTAGTTCAATGTGTTTTTCAGTTTGTGAGCTGGGAAATTAAATGGAAGCAAAACTCCATTTTCATTTTACCTTACTTTTGTAACAGAGCGGTTGACAAAGTTAATGTAAGTACTGCAATCTGCAGATGATACTGACTATGAACAACTGAACACTTTGTTGCAGTCCCCTTTTTTATTCTCAGCTTTCCTAAAGCATTTTCGTTTCTGTCTTGAGAACAGAGCTGGCATTGGAGTGTTTCTTTTTCAACCACAGAAGTAACAAATGACTATTGAGATCAGTTTGTTGTCTCCACAGCTGAAAGCATCAGTGCTCACCTGTAAATATCTATTTTTTTCTAGTCAAGTCACTAATGGTTTCAGCTGTTTTATCAGCTAAAAAAACGAACCAATGTATCAATGTCCATACTTAAATGTATGTTCAATTCTTCCAAGATTTATCTGTGGTTACAATTGAGTGATATTTGTGGTGACTGATAGACATTTGATGGCAGTTCCTGCAGAAAGAAAGATAAAAACAAACATTGTATTTGACTGATGTAGTTTGAGAGATATCTTTTGTCACTGGAATTCACATATCTGGCTTACAACTTAATCTTATACTGGTGTAAAATTTTGCTAAGGGTGTATTTTCCTATTGGTAATAGGGAGCAGGCACAATTTGTGTCTCCGAAGAGCCACCTTAGTGAAGAAGATCGCTGCCCATCAGCCTCTCCCGATTTCCTGGTTCCATCCGTCAGAATTGCTGGATGAACTACTTGTGTGTTTCCTAACCTGTCCCTGGTAAAGACCACTTGGGCAAACGGGCAGGTGAAGTGGTGGCAGAGAGGTGACACGTTGCTAGGGGCACGGCAGCGTACGAGTTCTGGGAATCCCACCGCAGCCTCAGCGTTGCAGCTGCTGGTAGGGACCCCGTTACTGCAGCGTGCATAAGCTGCTGCTGCTACAGCCTGTCCTTCAATGCAGAAGTGGCACGGACCGCATACTTTCTGGGAAGATGATGTGCCTGAATTATGCAAGTAAGCGTCACATGACTTTAAAGGATTGACATGAGCATGTAATACTAAATTAAGAAGACTAAGGTACAAATTGAGTTTCGGTGTGTTGCAGGGGCTGAAAAAATGTGGAAAGTAAAGTAAACTCATGTAGAGGGGCTGCAGAAGAAAATAAGGTTCAGCAATGTGACAAAGGGGAAAAGAAATAGTGGAGGAAGCAGAGAAGGCTGAAGCGTTCAGCTACGTCTCTCAATTCTCTCTTCACAGAAAAGCAATTAGAGTTTTTTTATGATCACTGCCTGTACAAAACATAGCGTTAACTAAAGAACTGGCAAGAAAATTGAAGAAAGAGCCTTGAAATAATACAGATGTAAGTTATCTTTATTCCAGCCAGCACTCTGTAAACCTCAGCAATTATTTTCAAGATCTCTTCAAAGAAAAAGGAAGGGTAGGAGAAAGGAAACTGTGATACTTATCTATAAAAAAGGCAAGTGGAAGGGACAACGTGAAGAGTTGCAGAGCAGTCCCACTTGATACTGATTCTTGGGAAGATATGAGGAACAAATTATATGTGACCATTTCAAAGCATTTGGATAATAAAACAATAAGACAGTGCCTGCATGGATTTATCAAGAACAAATCATGTCAAATCAATTGAATTTTATTCTTGACAGAGTGATAATTGTAGTAGACAAAGTGGGAAACAGCTGTTATATCTATTGCCTTTTATGAAAATCTTTACTGCTGTTGTCTTTGACATTTTGTAAAGCAAACTTGTAAAACGTGTTCCAGATTAAATTACTGGTACATTCATATACCACTCGTTGAAAAGCTGCTCTCAGAAATTAGCTATCAATGAGCTGCTGTTAGAAGGAATTTCAGGCTGGGTCGACAGGTTACTATCCCAAGTCCTGTGCTTAGCAATATTTCCACTCGTAGCTGAATACATACAGTACTTGTGCACTTTCCGGAAAACACCATGACAGGTAAGGTTGCTGTCACTCTGAGGGTCAATATCAGAATTTAGACTTGAAACATTTTTTTGCATAGAAAAAACGAATACCATTTTTTTCTTGTTTAGTACAAACATTAGTCTGAAAAACTGCCAGTAGTACAGCAGTTGGTCAGAAAGTTGCAGTTTAAATAAATTAACAACTCTTATTATCATTTGCATGAATCCTTGTTTTATAAGCAGAGACAGTAAATTGCTTTCTGACCCCGGGACACATCTGTGCTGATCCTTTCCTTTTACAATAGAAAATGCTGGGGACATGGGTGTAGATGAGGTTTTACTGCATTTCAGAGAAGGTCCAAATGATAATGACATTAAAAGGCTGTCGGTTGCATGCAGAGGGTATTTTTTAGTATTTCCCACTGTTGATATCACCTACAATGTTGTAAGTGAAAGCAAGAGCAGAAAACTAAGGAATGAGTCCCTTTGCTTTTATCTCACTTCTTAATTTTTTTTTTATTTTGCCTCAAACTAAAACCAGGAAAACAGATCTAAATATTTCCATGTTGCATCCAGCATTCATGAACAGAAAGGTATGAAAAAATTGCTTGATATTTTTTCACAATAATTTCTTTTCTGAGATATCAAAAGAGCCCACAAACTAAAGCAGGACCCTTTTTAATGTGAAAGTTAACACATCAGACACTTTTCCCCTCATTACTTTCCACATGTGCTGAATTTACTTAAAAAAGTAAAACTAAAACAGAGGCAGTAAGATAGATTGGATTTTTTGACAAGGACAAGCTCAGTCAAAAGCTCAAAGGTTAGCCATACCATTTCAAAATCACTGTTTTAGTATATGAGCCCAGTGGGATGTAGAGGAAACTGCTGGATAACAATTGAAATGGCTTAAGAAACATGTGATTTCATTTTTTTTTCTACCTGGAGGGAATAGATGGAAGAGAATGGCAACACAGTGGGGAGGCAGATTACTATCCTCACAGGGTGGCATCATGATAAGTAGCAGCGTCAAGACCTTGTTGTCTTGATTTGCTGCTGTTAAAATACCCAGGAATTTTGCAAGGGCTGATTTGCTTTTTCCAAGGAAAGTTTTATTGTTAGCCACACAATTTTTTTCTCTAAGCTACTACTGCTTTTGGAGAGAAATGTATTGGGTTTGTAATAGTCCACACATATGACAGAAAAAGAAAATATCTGGTATTAGGTTCTCTGGGGTTTTGTTGTGGGTTTTTTTTTATTATTATAACAATAAAATAAAATAAAATAAAATAAAATAAAATAAAATAAAATAAAATAAAATAAAATAAAATAAAATAAAATAAAGTAAAGTAAAATAATAATCATAATCATAATCATAATCATAATCATAATCATAATACTAAACCAAACAATAAACCACCTTATAACTGAGTTGGAACAAAGCACTCCAGAAAACAAAAGGGTGACTGAACCATTCTATCTATCCTAAGACGAGAGTCATGGGGACCCAGGTCCCAAGTATTCTGAGAAAGGGCATTTTGAACTTGTATTTGCTAACTACAGTCCCAAGAGTCAATGAGCCACTCCTGCCATGTGAGCAGAGCTGAAAATTTTAGCAGCTTTGGGGGAAGGTGAGTAGGAGGCTGTACAATATACAGAAACCAAGCTCAGCCCAGGTCTGCATGAGGATCCTTTTTTTTTCAGTATGACTATCCTGACCTGTGTTCCAAGGAGAAAGCACTCCCCTCTGGAGCCGGACAACACTGCACTTCCTCCTGTGACTCTCTTCAAAATAAACTCACTTTATTTGTGCCTCTTAACGAGGCTAGTCTGAATGGGTCGCAGGAGAAACTACACAGCCTGAATTAGGCACAAAGGGAAAGCGGAGCCGCACGCAATCATGTATGCAGACAGAGCCGCAAAACGCAGTCCCGTGTGGGACCCACGTCCATACTGAGCAGAATCGCAGTCTGCTGGTAACACAGGAATCTAGATCAGAGCAGGCCTCCCGAGTCAAACTTCCTTTCCGGCTCCTCTCTTCTTCACTCTCTGCCCCAAAAATGCCATTCAAAATAAAAGAAAAGAGCTGTTGCCAGGCAACCTCTTGCCATATCTTGAAGTCAGTTTTTCATAAGGATGCTAGATGCTGATGTCTGGATGGACGTATTAGGCACGAGACACTTCTTGAATTGTTCACCAAAAAAGAATAATCACACCTTTCCTAATTATATATGCACTAGATAGGGATCAGACTTTTTAATTATTTACTGCCATTCCAATCAACCTTTTCATTAATCTTCACAGAATGTGAATTTAAAGTGTAATAAATGAAATAAACTTTGTACTAATATGAGATCAGGTAACCATCCTGCTGGGTAATTAGAGAACAGTGTTATAACTGAGATCCTTCACTGCAATCTTCAGTCCTCCTGCTATTTGACTATCAGCTCATCAGTACTTAAATAAGCTTACAAGTATTTCCCTTGAAATGCACCTTTTAAATGAAATAGTTATTACAGCGCTATGGCTTTATTTCTTAACCTAAATTTTAGAATTTTAGCTCAATAATTTGTTGCAACAGAGCTCCCCTGCTTCCAGATGGAAATAGGAACTAATCCATGTAATTTCATTTTAATGTTAATAATGAGTAATGGAGGGGAAAAAAGAATAGGGAAGTCTAACTGATCACCCAGGGAGAACGAGACTTTACTTCATTTCCTTTTTCCTAATTAAGTAATGTAATAATGGATGAGTTAAACATGTCTATAGTGGAGACAGTCCTATCATCAGTGCAATGTCAGTATAAAATGAATGTTTTCCTTCAGTTTAATTGCAAAATTGTGATGAGCACAGGAAGCATTTATTAAAACCCGTATTAGATTGATCAGAATTGAAATAACATGTTTATAAGTAGTCTTTCATTTCACATTTAAATTTTGGTTTTGAAGGTGACAACTAATAGTGACTATTAGGAAAAAGGAATCATTTAACCAAGTCTTCAGATTGTGGGTAAAATACACGGGAAAAGTATTCCTCTGAGAATGTCCCAGCAGTTAGATGCATGGATATTATGTTTTATTAACATTTCTATTTTGGAAGCAGAAATGGAGAAAAAAGATCAGAAATATCACTGCATTTCCATAAACCACCTACTTTTGTCATTGCTAATCTATTATGCTTTTTTTACTGATTAAGACCCTGTGTTAGGAAGTGAAATGGATATTTAACAAGTCAGGAAGGAAAAAAAAATTGCAAAATTTTGTGAATTTAAGAAAGAACACTGAAACTTCTCTCTTTTTTTTTTCTCATATAAGCAGCAATGAGGTGGCAAAAATAAATAATGACCTGTTATGAACCGCATTAAATTGCAAGCTGATTCTCTTTGTCCCTTGCTGATTTCTCTTGTGGTCTCCCAGACTTGTGTTCCTGGCTATACAGTGGCACACTTCCAGCAAGGAAGTGGAAGGTAACTTTCTCAGGCACTTATGCAGGACAGTCCAGCCTTCAGCCTAGTGACCAGCCACCTGCTCAAAATACAGTGATGGGCTGAGCTAATATTATAGCTCCTTGGCACCAAAAGAAGAGAGTCTGCTCCTGAGTGCTACTACTTTGACACTTGTCCCTGACACTAATTAGACCTTCATAAGCTGAATTAATTCATTGACATGGTAGAAATTAGCACAGGAAAAGGAAGGCGTGTGTGTATTTTGATTTTTTGATGTTACAGTGTCATTCAGTTAAGGCATCTGTGTGAAGGGTCTGGCAAGCGCAGAGCAGGTAAAAAGGCATGGACAAGACCCTGAGGCAGGCAGAGAGAAAAGAACAGGAGATGGGTGTTAGATGAAATTTCACCTGCAAGTGGCATCAGGACTTTTATAAAACCACAGCCAAAAAACCAGAGAGAACAGTTTTGATTTCCCTTGCGCTCTTAAGGGACGCAAAGCCGAACCTCCTCTTTCTGCGTAGCTCCTTTAGCCTGCTGCACGAAAGGTGACAGATCGTGTCTGACTGCACACAGATGGTTGGGCTGGAGCATCACTCCTGTGGGCTGGAGCACCTCTCCTATCAGAACAGGCTGAGGGAGCTGGGCTTGTTCAGCCTGGAGAAGAGAAGGCTCCAGGGAGACCTGATCACGGCCTTTCAATATCTGAAGGGGACCTACAGGAAAGCTGGCGAGGGCCTGTTTATCAGGGAATGCAGTGACAGGACAAGGGGTAATGGGTTTAAACTAAAAGAGGGAGGATTTAGATTGAACATTAGGAAGCAATTCTTTCCTGTGAGGGTGGTGAGGCACTGGAACAGGTTGCCCAGAGAAGCTGTGAAGGCCCCATCCCTGGCAGTGTTCAAGGCCAGGCTGGATGGGGCTTTGAGCAACCTGGTCTACTGCAGAGTGTCCCTGCCCATGGCAAGGGGGTTGGAACTAGATGATCCTTGTGGTCCCTTCCAACCCAAACCCTTCTATGGTTTTGTGATTCTACGATTCTATGGTGCTGTGATCCAGGCATGCCAACCCACTCAGGCTCTGCAGGGGACCCAGCTGTGGTGATACCTTCCTATGGGGCCAGGATTGGGCTCAGCTAGAGAACAGGTGCCTAGGTGATTAGGTGAGGCAGTGGGACCTGTGGAGCTGTAGCTGAGAATTTTAAATGCATATAGGGGCGGGGATTTTTTTTGCCAAGAAAATTAAATTTAGGGAGGATACTGAAGACACTGAGCCATCTCCCAGTGATTGCAGGAACATTAGGAATGCCTTCTTATCAAATGGATCACTGTACATTTATCAAGCAGATTATTAAGCAGTACTGGTTAGTCATAAATAAATTCTAAATTAAGCATTTCAGTTCATTTCTTATCTCAGAAATTCCTGCATTCAATACAATATGAATAAAAACTTCAGAGCACTGTAATATTTATGCACTGTTGTGTTTTATACACTGTATTTAACTGTTTAGGAAAAAGAATAGTAAAACAAATATATCCTGCATACTAAAATAGTAATTAAATTTAGATAGAATTAGAGAATATTTAACACTTTAAAATCCCTATTGCAATGTATTGTCGATACTTGGAGTGACACCATGTTTCAGTGAGGTCAGTAACATGATCTTAAAATATGGAACTTCATCTTCAGCAGGTATTAAGCAACCTTAAAATAGCTTAGGCAGCTGCTTGTGTTGCACATCCTTGTTGCTAACACCAGTGGAACTGAACAGGAAATATCTGTAATGGTTTCTTTTGTTGCCTCTGTCTCTCTTCATGTCTTTTCCCATCTGGTATAGAAAGCTCAGCATCTCTTAAATTCTATATATTTGCAAGCATTTTTATACACCTTTAATCTTCACCTGTATTCTGATCCGATCTTCAGTTCTCCCAGTACCCAATGAACCGGAGCGCACACACACACATACTTTGCACACTTTCTAGAGGCGTGTGTATTTCCCTTATCTGCAGAACATGCAGCCTCCAACTGTCACAGCACAGAAACTGGAGTGTTATCTAGCTTTAGCTGGCATCAGTGATGAACTTCTGCTTCTTTCTGCAACTGACATCGCAATCCACTGATCTGCAGAACAGGTGCTTTTTTAGCTCTTTATGGGTAACAGCGATGAAGTATACAACTAGAGAGAATTGAAAAATGTACACCAAACAGCTTTAGTTCTAAAGTGCAGTACTTCTGAAAATCATGTCTAAGTCACCACATTCTGAGATACCTTAACGTGTTTTGTTATAGGCGCTCCCAAATGCATCACCCAACCTATTTCTCCTAAGTCTGTTGTGAGAGCCATAACAAGGGTGGGATACACGGATGCCTAACATAGGTGCAGCTATGTTTGGTGAGGATCTGCACTTCATTTTTTGTGTGAAAAGGACTATATTCAGATAACCTCAATCCCACCAAAGTGCCAGGATTTACTGTTCCTTAGGGGCCAGCTGCCTTGCAAGCTGGTCAATAACAATCAATGGAAAATAACAGGCAAAGGAGCATAAGTAAAATTGTTACCCACAATATGAATTCAGTAATGAAAAGGTCATGGTAGTATAATATTTTGCTTCAAATATTGTAGGGGTGGATATCTGGATCACACCAGAAAATCTTATAAGCATCTTGTATAGATATACCTATCTCCATGATAAAGTGCACTCTTTTTTTCCAAATTAACTTCTGGACTTTAGCAGTTTTCTGTGTGATTGTTTACAAATCCACTTGTATTGCAGTACTCTTGTTTTATTTGACATAAACTGTGTTCTTGGCAGCTCCTCCACAAAAGTTCCACTTTGAAAAAGCAGATGTGCAAAACATAAGATGAATACATCTGTGTGTGCTTAATAGTTTTCTTTAATCTTCTAACAACTAGCCCAGAAAGATACAGGGAGGAATTAAAAAATGTTCTACACATCTTTTTTTTGTGTGTGTAAATCTGTCTAAACTTCCAATTCAAAGGTTTTATTTTAAGCAATGGGAGTTGGAGAAGAAAGATTTGCAGCCGAAAGGAAAAGAACAAAGTCTCTTCGAGTGGACTGGCACTAGAAAACACAGTATATTGAAATGCTGTCGCAGCCAGGCATAACTTCACAGATGAGATGCACACAAACATCTGCTGCTGGATTTATTGACGTGTCAGTAATGGGAGATACGGGATGTTTTAAAACAGAAATATGACAGCCTTAGAATGAACTTAGAAACTCCAGATGTTAGTGACACAGGCAGAACATTTTCAGAAGTCACCCTGTCTTTTCAGCTGCATCCCTGCAGTGGTGGTGACAGCTGCAGAGTCTTTATAGGAACTCTATCAGGCTACTACAGACATACTCACAATGAGAAGGAATCATCCTTCCTCTTCCTCTAAAAGGACAGAGATATCCTGTCCTCTGCCTCTACAGCTGGTCCCTTTTTCTCTGGCGATATACATTTAAAGTCCATGGGCTAGGTGTGTTGGCAGTGCTGTGTACCCCCGCCCAAGCAGTATTTCCCAGGACAGAACAGTATTTACCAGGACTGAGCAGGCAGTGCTGCAGAGGAAGCACACTCTTAGCATTGATATGAACACGATTGTCTGAGAAAGAACTGGAGCTTTTGGTGTTTAGCTACTGTGTTAAAAATACTAAAAATTAAATGTAGAAATGGAATATTTAAAGGGATCCTCCCTTGGTCAGCAAGATATATTGTGTATTTACCCTCTAAGGAAGGAAAATGCAGAATCCATTTTGTGCCCGCCTATTTCTTGTTCAAAGCGCTTTAACTTCTTCCCTCTTATCATTCAATTTAATTCACCATCTGTTCACCCAGGACTTGGTATTTTCAGCTGAGATATCAAAGGGAAGATCACATTAATCAAACATTAGTACTTTTGAAGCAAGTAAGATCTAGAAGAAACAGTCGTATAAATCATGAAACGTAATTGCTTATCACATTTTTCTCCAGCGCTGCCTGTAGGAATGCATGTGCTTCACTGGTTGCTACGTTATCTTGAGGTTTAAGGACTCAGGCTGCAGAGACAGGAGAATTAGATTTTCTTCATAACATTACGAGGACTCAGGTGTAACTCCTGCTTACAGCTAATAAGCTGAAACCAAAATTAGTGTTGTGTCAGCGTGTTTGCAACAAATCAAAGTAAGGTTACTAAATACACACAGGGAATAGAAAAATAAGATCAGAAAAGGCATCGTTAAAAGTCAAGCTGTTGAACAAAAATTCGTATTTGTGAAAATGTGACAATAGAGCCAATTATTGTAAAAAAAAGTGCATTGTAAGATAAAATAATAGGTCAGAATAGGTAAAGAATGAGAAATACTAAACTGCAGTTAAAGGAGAGAGATTATCGCTTCATGAGCAATTGTTTTCCACTCCAATTAACACAAGGATAATTTATCTGACCTCTATTTTTCGCTTGTCACCAAGCAGTTCAGAATCTTTTTCTGTAAAATGTCCAGCCTTAGTATTAGTATTGTATAGTTTTTCTTCTAGCAGATTTCTCTAACCAGTTTTCTAATGTTTTATCTAGTTTTAATTTAAATCTAATACAATTTCTTTTGCCTGCATAATTTCTCTTTACATAAGATGATCCTCCTTTTTCTGGGACACTTCCAAGCCTTCCTGCTGAAGGTGGTGGTCTCTCTGATATTGCAGATAGCTGGGTATTCATACTGCAGAGGAAAAGTCCCTTGTGTGAAGGACTTTGTCGAAGGATCCAGCAAATAAAGGAACCAGCAAATAAAAAGTCCTGGCCAACCACCGGAGTTATGTGGTATATTCAAGATCTTTCCTTAGACATTTTAAAGCCTCCACAATATATTGGGATTGTGGTGTGAAAAGAGGCTGTGTTTTGTTGTGTACAGAGGAAGTATAAAGAAAACATCACCTGCAGTCAAACCTGCCTGTATTTACACTGAAACAGATTTGAAATTTCTGAATAATTACAGTTTCACTTATCTTTACACAGCTCTCAACATCTGCCAGACTTGACCATATGAGAAGCTGCTTTTACCGTTCACACACCACACCCTGAGTGCCCTTCGTGCCCTGAATCTGATTCTGTTTCTTTTGAGTTTTGCTGCTGCATCCATTAATCTTTGTATGAATTTACGTGGCGTGCTCAGCTCTCACCAGCTCAGGTGGAGAGGTCGGGACAGAAAAGGGTTGTTAGACGCTACACAGTGGCGCTTCTATATTTCCCCACTAAAAACTCTAAGTACGGTCCTTGAAAACTGTGGGCTTTCCTGCCTTTTGTCAAAAGCTTGTGATCTCTGGGATCTCACTCTATTTCACGTGTACCACAGCTCAGTTAATTATAGCGGGCTTGCTCAAGATTTATGTTGCTGTAGGAAAGCAATCGGTTTTGATGTCTGCTATCAGGACTGATCTTAGGTATTCAATCCATTGTAAATACAGTTCCAGGAAACAAGTTTAATGAGTTGGTCTTGCTGTTTAGGCTGTTATTGGTGCCTGGCATTTAGGTTATTGACGCAATTTGAGTTTATTTCAAACATATTGTTGTTTCCATAATAAACCCTTTAGTTTCTAGGGTCTAACTGGAGGTCATGGCTCGCTGGATGTGCTGGCTGCCCAAGTACTTGCCTTTTATTCACATCCTGCATTATCAGAAAATTATAACTATTTCTCAGCTCATACCTGCCAACCAACAACTTCAAACTGTGTGTTTTTTAGAACACATCGAAAGGTGTATCAAACACACAGGATCTTCAAGGATCCCGTATGGCAGCATTACTTTGGCACCGCATTTATATTTTGCACTGGTTAATGCAGAAAGAAGTGTAAAAGTTATACAGTAGTTTCCTTGTATGGGAACCCAGGGCTTCTCAACCAAAGCTGGGCTGTGTAGAAACTTCAGTCACGCAGATGTCTCTTCTGGGCTGAGGCTCTTTGCAACATGACACAATATAAAGTGACAGATTCATCTTTATGGGATATGTTGGCTATGAAGGGAGATGGGTAATAATTTTATGTCTTCAGAGGCCAAGTGTAGGCCATTTGAAATCACAAAAAAATGGCTTTTATTCTGGCACGGTCAAAACCAGCCTTACTCAGGCAAGCAAGAAGCTGCGAATCCCGCAGAAGAGTTACGCATTTGACACTCATCAAGAGGTTAATTTATTAAAAAAAGGCTACTCTCACTAGTTGCTAGGTAACAGCGTAGTTCCTTCAAGCTTGTGATCAGCAAATTAATTTTTTTTGATGCTATACTGCTGGTAACTGTTTATCTTGCTGCTGGAGCCAGCTTAAAGGAGGACTTTTTATGAAACTCCTCTTAATGGAATTAATTTTATTTGCCTAGTTCACTCATATAATTTTATTTGACCCTAACATAATTTGCAGTGTTAATAAAAAGCTCATTTTCATAACTTATCATGCATGCAAATATAGTTTTCCACTATTACATCTTAGAATAAACACCTGCAGTTTTAAATTGTAATTGCTGTGAAAGCTGAAGCTTTAAATGTCTTGTTCCTTCCTCGTGTTAAATTTATATGTAAAATTGGGTCAATGTGTTCTCCAATTAGCTTTCTAGCCAAGGGAAGTAAAGAAAATGAGGAAGAAGGTTATGAGGAAAATTGAATGGCAAAGAGAGCATAGCTGTAGTCTATGGATTTAATTTTCTTTGCAGTAAATGTTGCACCAGAGCACAGGCTTGAAGACTTCGTGTTAGGGTCCTTTTTCGTAGCAACTTGTGCAGTATGGATTTCCACTAAGGTCAAAGGGCCGCTAGGGAAGATACACAGGCCCATCCTCATGGACGTCATGAGGGATGCAACCCCAGCAACAGAGTTTGTAAAAGTAGAAAACAAAATCTGTCATACCACGTTTTCTAACTCCGTGGAATTTGGCATGTTTCACCCTGTCTGTATTTACAATGTCCTTTGTATTTTCTGATGCTCATAATATCTATAACTGGCCATTAAATGAGTGAGAGGAAATAATGTCCAGTTTTTGGGCTCAGGCATAGATTTTCGCATCTCCGAAGAGATACAGCTACTGCCCTGCTTATATTGAGACAATCTTCCTGCCCTGCAAGCTCATCTTTTGTTGTGCAGTGCAATGCAAATTAGTGAGTTCCTACTGTGTCACTGGATTAATTCATACTGGAAAAAAAAATGAGTGGCATAAAATACTAAAACCAGTTTCATTGAAAGTTGGCACTGTGTAGATTCCTTAATATTTTGTGTATTATTGGTACAAACTAGTGCCTCACGGGGCAAAAAAGCCTGTCAGTTTTGCTTGTGTATGCATTACTGCCTCTCTTGCAATAGCAATCTCATTCCCTAAGAAGAGCTGCTGTCAACTCAAACACACGTTTCTCTATGAACAGACACTGTTTGTGGGACAGCAGGTTACCGTATTACCATCGAGGACAGCGAGGAGCCGTTCTAGCAGTAGTTTGAGGCTCTGGCACTGTCATAGGTCTCTGCTAACAGAGGGTTCCTTGTGCCTCACGTAGGCTGTGATGGCTCTTCAGCTGTGTTCCTCCTGTGCAGTTGGTATACAATTAGGGGATGAATCAAGGTAACATATATGCTATGTGTTGAGGCTGCAAATAAGATTGTGCTGAGATTAGAGATTCAATAAAAGGACAGTCTGAAACAAGGTTATCATATGATGTGCATCAGTCTGGAGTATGATTGTAATTGAGGGATTAAGAATTTACATCCAGTGAAGGAGAAAAATTGCTCTAACTAACTAAAAATAACTCTATGAAGGTATATATTCAATTGTCTTTCATAAGTTTGGATAGAGACCAAATTTTCACTCAAAGAGAAGACACCTGAATTTATTTTATCCCACAAGTGTGTACAGGGAGGAAGGAAAGAACAAACAAAGAAAAAACCAACCCAAGCTATTGAACAGTAGCAGCACTAAAAAAGCTTTTAAATGAAATGTTGTTAGATTAATCTTGCCGTAGCTAGCAACTAGGTCATGTTGAAAGAATTATTCTACCGGCAAAAGCTTTTTCCTGATTTAAGGTTAAACTGGCAGGAAAGCTCAGTAGGTCAGTAGGATACCCTGAGGGGGAATGCTGACCATCCAAAATATTAATGGTCAACCTGATTTCCTAGAATCCGTGGAGAATAAATTTCAAGGGGTAGTACTTGAAAAAATCTGAAAACTACAAGTGACCAGAAGAATGACTTCTAAGTACATTTTAACTAATGGAAAAGACTCATTTATTGTTAGGGTTTAATGTCAGGGCACTTCATTCCTCCACCCTTAGATAAACAAGCTGGAAAACTTTTAAATGGGAATAAAGATATGTTATTTAAAAACTGATTGTAAATTGCAATTTTGTTCTGTGGGAATTTCATGGTTTGAAAATTCAGTTTTTTCTCAACTGAATGAAGTCCAAGCTTTTAATTTTTAGTTAAGACCTCGTTTTTATACAAATACCTTAAAAAAAAAATATTAAATACTCCAGTTTGATGTAGGCTCAATATTTTGTTCTACTTTTGACTTTTTTGTTTTACAATGTTGTCCATATTTGGGGATGTTGGTAGACAAGTGTTTTTTGAGGAGAAATATGAATAATTTTTAACACACTGATGTTTGAAGTAATTGTTTTTTAATTGGTAACTAATAAATACTGTGTTTGCATAACCTGTAAAATACAGTTGGACAAGCTCCTTTCATTTTTCTATCAGCTGCTGCTTGGGTGGTGTATTCAAAGTACAAAAGACTGGGTCATGAGATAAAAGGCAAGAAATTGGCAGATGTTCAATGTATCACCTTTTATTTATGAAATTCCTTATCATCATTCCTTATCACAACACATGACATAAGGCACTTAGTTATTCTACTTAAAAAACTCTGCCATTATCAAGAACTGTTCTTAAAGGCATTTATTTACATGCACGTTCTATATCCCTTGTTCACCTTTCCCTGATCACGACCTCTTTGTCTTCCTGTTCCTCTGCCTGCTCATGCTGCTTACAATAGGCTTTAATTTTTTAACATTAAAAATTTTAATTAAAAAAAATTAAAAAATATTGTGAGAAACACAAGCTGAAGTTGACAGGAGACCAAAGTGTGACATGGTCCATGAACTGTAGCCTTTTAATATTGCTGATCTCTGCGTGCCAGATTACTGCTGTGAGCAGCATGAGAAGTAATACATTAGTAAGAAGTGTCGTGACCTTTTTCTGCAGAGCTCTGTAACCTGTCGTAGCCCTTCAGATCTACCTCAAGAGATATGTGTGTTCCTTCCTAAAAATAAGTCCCCTTCAGGGCTATTTTACTTTAATCACCGAAGAATTTTCTTCCCATTTTTCCGGTGGTATTCTAGCTTGAACCTTTGCCTTTGACACTTCGTCCTTTATTTTCTTACCTAATTAGTGGTGTATGTTTCTTAATGTAAGAATGGCACTCTTTGCATCCAAAATTAGAGTAAGGCGTGCAGTTATTGTAAAAATAAGAAGACGAAGACATTGCTTGAGTCGGAATTTGCTAATGGATACAAAGGCATTGACCACGGGAACTCTGCTTAGAGTTTGGTCTGGCTGGGTAATAGCCACATGCCTTTGGCATCTGGCTACTGCAATTCGCCAGTGGGAAATTAATTGGAAATCTCATTCACATTCACACTGGACTTCAGCTTCTGGCTTTTTACATTAATGAGTGATCATCCTTAAAGCTGGCACTCTTATGGGGCTGACAGCTTAAGTCCACAAAGCCATAGAAGTGCAGGGATAGACTCCTTGCTGCTCCCAAGCATCTTCCCATGCCTGAAATTGTTTATATCTCATTGACACTGCGCCTGGTTCTGCATCAGTTTCAGCCCTAGACCCAGCATCGTTAAGTTATACTGCACAAAAATACAGGGACATAGCTAGAACTGGGTCAAAACAAAGACTGTCCAGTAACCCATCTCAGACAGTGTCTGTTGGTGGGTAATTAAGGCAATTCTATAATCATTTTGAAGATATATAGTATTCAAATAAGGAGTATCTGTCAATCAGTGATTGAGGAACTTGCTGAACTGGAGGTTGAATCCTATCGGTTGTGTTTAATACCTACCCTTGAATTTGTCTGCTGCTGATTTTTCTAATCCCACTCCTAGTCTGACTGCCTGGTATTTGAGGATGATTAATTCCCTGGTTTAGCTGTGTATTATGTTCCTTTTACTTCTTCTAAGCTTGCTGCCTGATAACTTCATTGTATGCCCTCTGTGCTTAAACTATACAAACTGTAAGCAGCTGTCTCCTGTTCAGCTTCCACTTGCCCTCTCTTCCACTTTTCCAGACTAAAGGGTCTTGCTGTACTTAGATTAACCTCATATAGAAACACTGAGCTGTTCTACTCCTCTAGTCGTCCCTGTTACCAAATCCTCTATCTTTTGTACTTCTGCTGCATCCTTTAGACCTGCACATGAAGCTCAAAATGCAGGAACGGCAGAGTTTATACAGTGATACAATGATGTTTTTCAATTTATCCTCTACTCCTTTCTTAACATTCCCTAGTTACTTGTGCTTTAGCATCCTACATGTCTTTATGAGCACAGCTGATCATGGTGCTGAAGATTTCAGAGAACAATGATTCCAAATTCTCTTTCACCTTGATATTGTCATTTGGAGCCTATTACTGGGTATTTGTCATTATACTCAGTTTTCCCAGGAGACTGGCACTGAATTTCACTTAACGTTTTATTACCTAGTCACAAAGCTTTAGATTAGACTATCCTGAATAGTTTACTATTATCAGCAAATTTTCTTGTGTTTGTATTTAACCTCTTTTTCAAATCCTTTTGGGGATTTATTTGACAATCTAGTCACCTGTGAACGATGCAAGGATGCTGTTTATAATTTGCTGTCATTATGAAACCTTTTCTCTTATAATGGGGATAATAATCATAGAAAATGCAGGAAAACAATTAATCAGATTGTTTTGGTGCTGTTTGAGCCACTCCCTTTTTACTTAAAAGAAGGAATCTGGCTCTCTGCGGTTGCTAGCTTAGTGCTTTTGCAGCATCCTGAATTCATACATATAGAGACAAAAGTAGGCCTGAAGATTTTCTTTATGCTAGAATAAAGATACTGAAGGAAGGAGCAGGTAAAAAGGAGATGCCCGCAGCATTTTTATAATGAATGACATTGCAGAAATGCCACTACAGCACATCACACTTATTTATGGATTTGCAGCTATATTTTCATGTTAAATAGAAGAGAATCATCTAAGTATGGGGGAACGTGTTCTTCACTTCCTGAGCTAGATACAAATGAAATGCATGCAACTCACCCCAAATTGACTTTTTTAATAAGTTCTTTTGATGTTCACTTGTTATGAATAAAAAAAGTATATTATTGTGACCACAGTGTACTTATAACAACATTGGTATTTAAAGGTACTGTCTGGGGTTTTTTTTAAATGAACTTTTAAAAAGTTTCAAGTGAGAAACCTCAGGCAAAATAAAGCAAGGTTAATTTGGTAAGATCCTTCACAACACTTCAAAGACAGAAACAACCATCTTTCAAATTAATTTCTTAACCAAGTTGAAGAAGGTGGTCTAGATGACTGGCAATAATTGATCTTTACTACACAAGTAAAGGTAAGAACACAGGGCTGAATTAGGTGTGGGGTTGGGGTTTTTTTTTTGTTTGTTTGTTTGTTTGGTTGTTAGTTTTAAATCTTTCTGAATGTAATGATTCTATTAGTGGAAACAGTAGAGGAAGAGACTTCTGTAATGAAAATTAGTTTGGATTTTCAAAATCCAGTGAAATGTAATGCAACTCAACAGCATTTTACGAGAGAATGGATAAATGAAAAGTAATGTCAGTTTGAGAAAATCAAGTGTTATATTTTTAGGAAGAAACTTTTCTGAAGAAGTTGAACAGAGGTGATGGAAATTGCTTTTGCCTGTGGACTTAAAACTCGCATTGCAGAGGTTTGACCAATAGGAAATATTTTCTACCCCTCTATAGAAATTTATCACACTGGAAGACAGAGCTGTTAAAGGAGGTGCCCTTCAGTGTGCCCTAATCTTTGAAGGTGCTGAGATCCTGTAACTCTCGGAGAATCAGCAGAGGAATACAAATGTCGTTTGCCACATTCACCTTTATACCCAGTCAGTGCAAGACAACTACTCCTATACTGTGCCTATTAGAATTTTTACCTGTGTCTATATATAGCATTTTCTGAAAATGTATGGAGATGAGTTGTCCAGCTTTTCTCAAGAAGGCTGGAGAGTTTTATTTTTCTAGAAGTGCAGCTAGGTAAAGTAAGGTAATAAGATCAGCTATTTTTTTACTGTAGCAGGTGTTGAACACCACAAGTTGCTGTACCAGGGAACTGTCAGGTTCCAAAGGAATATTAAGTTTGTAGAATGCTTTTTTTTTTTTTTTTTAAACACCCATTTCAAACACTACTGTTTCTTTTACAGTGTAGGATGTATCCCAGTGTCATAGTTAATTAGGAATGTACAAGATAGGCACCCAAAAATGGAGGTAAACAAACTTAATGCTGGCTTTCTGTTCACATTCCTTACAGCTGAGTTGTTCTTCAACAGCAACACTTCAAAAAGTATCTGCATTATCTGGGAACTGAACTTCTTTTATAAATAGATGTATAAACAGAGGTATGAAGGAGGCTGACTCTCACCAGATTTAATCTTCTAGACCTACTGCCCTGTTGAAATGGAGACATCTGTATTATGCAATTTTGGATACTGATGAAAATTCCATTTCTTATCTTTTAGAGAATGCCTTTTTCTCTTCAGCACACAGTAACCTCCATGTAGAATAAGACTTGAGAAACTGTCCACTAGGAATGTCACAAAAAATTAAATTGTATACTTGCTGTGTGTTTGATAAACTAGAGAGAGGCTGTAGGTGAATGTGTCCTGTATCAAACAGGAGTTAGTGATTAGGAAAGCGTTTGTAACCCATTGTTTGTGGTTATTGAATAATATGGTCTGGCTTTAAAACCAGGGACTACTTTGACAATCTATTGAAAGTGCCCTGATAGCTCTTTATTGAAGTATTGGCTTAAAACTTCTAGAATAGTAATGAATGCCAGTGTTGGTGAAGTTAATTCGAGCTGCAGATCTTTGCAAACGTTATTTCGCTTGACAGCTCTGCATTACTATGGTAACTAGCAGTTGCACATGTTTTAGGGACTTGTTTGCTCACTGCAGATAACGCTGCGCCGATGTGGTCTAGAAAGCGCTGAACATGGCACCAGTGCAGTGGGAGGACAGTAGCTGCAGAGCTGGGGTTTCTTAGCTCTCCCAGGATGCTCAGCTTTGGAAAGTAGACCTTCATTTCATCTTTAGGCTACATTTTATAGCAAATACTAAGAGGAATCAAATAAGCTGTGGAAATCAGTACTTTGGGAGAAGTTTGGGGAGCCTAAAGGTGTTTTAACAACAATTGGGCTGGTCATTTTGTAGCAGAAACAGTTGTTGGTTGCCAGAGGCTGGGCACCCTCAGATCCATAGAGAAAAGGGAAAACATTTCTCAACTTCCCACACCCCACCACAGCAAATGATGATGCCTGTGCTTATACTGAAGCAAACAGAAATGATGTGCACGTGCTGCACCCACAGCATCGAGGCTGCAGATAGTGTATCTAATTCAGAGAGGGAGCACTGAAAAGTGAGTTTTCTAGAACTGTTTAAGAAGTAGGAATATTGTTGTTTTTTATTGTAAATGGGTATGGAAAAAAACGGACTTCAAAATAAATAACTTTGATTTAACCTTAGTATATATATTTGTGCCGTTTGATTTTAATATGTTTAATGAAATTCTTACTTAAATACAGATTTATTATTAGAGGGAGGCATGAAAAGCAATTTACACATGGATATCTCTGTTTTTCTTAATGAAAAAGATTTAAAATAGTATTTTGAGTGACTAACAAATCCTGAAAGGGTTGAGAAACAGGCACATATTCAGCAGCTATGGCATTTGATATGACTAACAAGGTCCATTAATTTGGAATAGAACTATTAAGAATTGCTTAAAAATTTAATTTGTAATAAAAATTGGTCAGGGTCAAAACTTTATGTGTTGTTGCTGAAAAGCTGCCTTTCTCAACCTTAGCTGCTAGAAGAAGCCAAACAAGGCCTTAACAAGCAGCTAATAAAATTGGTCCTAAATACTGTCTTGAAGAGTACCAGTTCCAAACTCTGATGCTGAAGAAAGAATATGAGTGAGCTGCATAAACGAAGTACAAGCTTGTTTAATTTGCAATTAAATGAAGGTGGGAAGGACAGTGAGCACACTGGAGGATGGATTTAGAAATCAAAATGATTTTGACAAATAAAATAATTAGGATGGCATTCAGAAGGAACAAGGGCAAGGTAGATGAATGTTATCACTACTAAAAAATGAGGAAATGTGATGAGGCAGCAGTCCTTCAGAAAGGAAATTGAAGAAAACTGGACTCCAAGATAAACTTTGGCGGGGGGGCAACAGGGGAAAGAGTAATGTTGTTGTGAAACAGTATTCCAAGACCTGTGTATGTGAGAATATTAATGGGTGATAAATAAGGCCAGTTGAGCAGCTTGCCACTGAGGCAGTCTGCCCCTGAACACACAAATGTTACGGACATGGACTCAAGTGTGCAGCACAAAGTTGTTGGCCACACATCCTGGAGCCCTCGAAACCTGGAGAAGGCACACACCAGAGCTCTAGGCTCAACTGGAAGCATCTCCTTTATGTTAACAAGTCTATAAAATGTTCAGAGTTTCTTTTCTCAGTCACTTAGCAGTTTTCCAGTTCTTCATTTGCATGTGGTACTGCCTTTACATGGGTCCCCTTCTCTTCTCCAGGCTAAACCTCAACTCTCAGCCTGTCTATATAGGAGAGATGCTCCAGTCCTCTGACCATTTTTGTGGCCTTCCTCTGGACTTGCTCGACCAGGTCAATGTCCTTCTTACGTTGGGGACCTCAGAGCTGGATGCACTACTCCTGCTGGGATCTCATGAGAGTGGACTAGAGGAGCAGAATCACCTCCCTTGACCTGCTGGCCACACTTGCTTCGATGCAGCCCAAGGCATGGTTGACTTTCTGGGCTGTAACAGCACATCGCCAGGTCATGTTGAGCTTCTTGCCAGGTCAATGTCCTTCTTACGTTGGGGACCTCAGAGCTGGATGCACTACTCCTGCTGGGATCTCATGAGAGTGGACTAGAGGAGCAGAATCACCTCCCTTGACCTGCTGGCCACACTTGCTTCGATGCAGCCCAAGGCATGGTTGACTTTCTGGGCTGTAACAGCACATCGCCAGGTCATGTTGAGCTTCTTGTCCAATGACACCCTCAAGTTCTTCTCCTCAGGGCTGCTCTCAATCGATTCTTCACCCAGCCTGTAGTTGTGCTTGGGATTGCGCCAACCCATGTTCAGTACCTTGCACTTGGCACTGCTGAACGGCAGTGCAGTTTGCACGGGCCTAAATCTCAAGTCTGTCAAGGTCCCTCCGGATGGCTTCTCTTNCTTCGATGCAGCCCAAGGCATGGTTGACTTTCTGGGCTGTAACAGCACATCGCCAGGTCATGTTGAGCTTCTTGTCCAATGACACCCTCAAGTTCTTCTCCTCAGGGCTGCTCTCAATCGATTCTTCACCCAGCCTGTAGTTGTGCTTGGGATTGCGCCAACCCATGTTCAGTACCTTGCACTTGGCACTGCTGAACGGCAGTGCAGTTTGCACGGGCCTAAATCTCAAGTCTGTCAAGGTCCCTCCGGATGGCTTCTCTTCCCTCCAGCATGTCAAGTGCACCATGCAGCTTGATATTGTCGGCAGACTTGCTGAGGGTGCACTTGATCCCACTTTCCCTGTGTCACTGATAAAGATGTTTGTCGTGGTTTTACTCCAGCCATTGGCTGGGCACCACATAAATGCTCGCTCAGTCCCCCTCATCAGGAAGGGGGAGAGAATCAGAAGAGTGAAAGTGAGAAAAACTCATGAGTTCAGATGCAAGAATTTAATAAGTGAAGCAAAAGCCACGTGCACAAGCAAAGCAAGGCAAGGAATTAATTCACCACTCCCCATGGCAGGCAGGGGTTCAGCCATCCCCAGGACAGCAGGGCTCCGTCATGTGTAATGGTTACTTGGGAAGGCAAACGCCATCACTCCAAAGTTCGCTGCTCCCCCCTTCTTCTTCCCCCCAAGGCCCTTATAAACCGAGCATGATGCCATATGGTATGGAATGTCCCTTTGGTCAGTTGGGGTCAGCTGCCCTGTCTGTCCCCTCCCAACTCCCCGCACACCCCCAGCCATCCCACCGGCGGGGCAGTGTGAGAAACCGAAAAGTCCTTGGCTCTGTGTGAGCATCGCTCAGCAGCAGCAAAAACATCTCTGCACTGTGAGCGCTGCTTCCAGCACAAACCCAAAACACAGCCCCATACTGGCTGCTATGAAGAAAATGAACTCTCTCTCAGCTGAAACCAGGACAATGTTAAGCAGTGCCTGTCCCACTACAGACCCCTGAGGAATGTCCTTCATCACTGATGTCCTCGTGGACATCAAGCCGTTGACCACAGCTCTTTGAGTGCGACCATCCAACCAAAAAGAACCAATTACTTATCCACCAAGTTGTCCATCTGTCAAATGCATGTCTCTCCAATTTAGAGACAAGGATGTTATGTGGTACAGTGTCAAGCGCTTTGCACAAGTCCAAGTAGATGACATTGGTTGCTCTTCCATTCTCTACCGATGCTGTAACCCTGTTGTAGAAGGCCACCAAATTTGTTAAGCACAATTTGCTCTTAGTGAAGCCATATTGGCTGTCACCAATCACCTCCTCATTTTCCATGTGCCTGAGCATAATTTCCAGGAGGATTTGCTCCATGATCTTGCCAGGCACAGAGGTGAAACTGACTGGCCTGTAGTTCCCTGGGTCTTTCTTTTTCCCCTTTTTAAAAAGGTTTCCCCTTTTCCAGTCAGTGGGGACCCACTGTACCGCCACGACTTCTCAAATATGAGGGAGAGTGACTTGGCCAATTCATCCACCAGTTCCCCCAGGACTCAGGGATGCATCTCATCAGGTCCCGTGGACCACGCACCTTCAGGTTCCTTAGATGGTCTTGGACCTGATCTTGTACACTGGGTCGTTCTTCATTCTCCAGGTCACTGCCTTTGCTTTCTGTGACCTGGGTGGTGTGTCTAGAGCACTTCCTGGTGGAGACTGAGGCAAAAAAGTCATTGAGTACCTCAGACTTTTCCGTAGTTAGCTCCAGTGGTAGAGGTTTGTGCAATAGACTAAGAGCTTCCAGAAGTGCTACTGCGCTCTGTGGATTTTCAGCAGGATACCACCCGTCTCATAAGTGCTTAATGAGTTTATTGGTATTTGTGAAGTGGTTGGATACTGATGCAAGGAACCTCATAGAAAAGCCCATAATAATTCCTTTGAAGGAAGGGCATTACTCTGCAGAAAACCACTCTGAGATCTATAACCTAAACTTTTTACGGTGATTAAATAGCAATTTATTGAATGTTGCCCTTTCTCTGTGTTGACTCAGGCATGGGCCCTGCAGACACAAAGCAGACGTAACTAAAGACATCACAGACTGCGTACAAGCTAACCTTAATTTCAGCATATTCTGACATTCAAAAATTTGCAGCATGAATAACAGAGACAGGGCTAACTCTATGCAGACATCAGGGACAACAGGGAGAAGCAAGACTGCCTTACTTTTTTGGCCTGTGCTGCAGGAAAGCCAAACTGTCTATGCTTTGCTGCTGCTGAGGATGCAGCACTATGAGGCAACACCTACCCCCAGGTCAAAGCTGGCTGCTCCAGCTGGAGCAGCACCCCACCAGCCCATTTCCTGGGCAGCCAGAGAGGAGCAAGCCTGGCTGCCTGCTGTCCTCCCCAGCAGCTCCCTCCTGCTTCCCATGCCAGGCACATCAGAGATCTCACCAGTCTCTTGACCCAGACCTTCTGTTTTGCCCACACTGTGGGCAAATAGAGGAACACTGCAACATCCAGCTCTTCCTAACCTTTTCTGGTACTGACAAATAGCCAACGCCCAGTCATGTGGAAGTATCAGAGCACAGCCATGTTTCACAAGTATTGATGCTGAAGAAACTCCTCTGCTTTCACTGCACACAAGCTGCAGAAACACTAGTACCACTGTGTGCAACTGCTACCATGGCTCAGGGGTTATCTGTGCACCTCCTTGTGCTGCCTTTCCCTCCACCCCCACCAATTAATCAGAGCATTTGCATGTTCAGGCTTGTTTGCTCCCTGGTGAAAGGAGAGAAAGGAGAAATGGTAGAGCAAGGGAAACTCTCAGAGAAAAGAGATAAGGCTGAAGGAAGAGAGGTTAAGCTTGGGGGGGGGGCAAGGGAACAGAGAAAGAAAAGCACAGCTAGTGAGTTATGAAGTAAAAAGTAATCTCATGTGTAGACATACTCCGCAGCCTCCTCTGAATCAGTTAGCTCATCGACTCAGTCAGAAGAACAGCTCTGTGCTTCTTTACACCATACATACATGCTTGGACGATAACATCTCTGCAGCTTGGGTGCAGTGCACAGTGGGCCTCAGAACCTGTTCTGTGGATTACGCCTGACAAGCCTGTTTGTAAACAGAGCAAGATGTGGTGAGGGCTGTGGGGTTTCAAGGTATTATTTTACATCATGCAAAGGGCATGAAAGCTATTTCTGTTCCCTCAGCTTTAGGGTACCTTTATGGGATGCCATAATAATTAAAAAAAATTAGTAATCTGGAGTAAGTGGCTATAAACTTATTTTATTCAGTTCATTTTTCAAGCTCTAAGAAGCTTCCTCATGAATGGCTGGAAATAAGTTACGCAGGTCCTACCAGATCTATGCCAGGTAAAAGATTTACTCTTGCATGTGAAACCTGCTTGTAAGGAAACAACAAGTATTTTTGATTTATATTTAAAAAAAAAAAAAAAAGTAGTAGGTTCAGGTTTCTGTGTATTCCATGGTACTTCTTATATAAAATAGCTGAACGGCTTTTCCTTTACAGGCACAGAAGTTTGCCAGGTGAGTTGTACTCCTGCTAATCCATTTGAAGTGAAAATACATCACAACCTACTGCTTGTGTTCTTTTTACTAAAGTAAATGCAGCAGTCCAATACAGTTTCATACGCCCCTGAAGCTAATGAGGAAAGCTAAATGGTGTATCACAAAGGCCACAGTGTTACACTTTACTGTATTGAATCCTTCATCTTTACTTTTTCCCTACATAATTTCAAAAGGTGTCTGAATGTTTCCATGCCGAGGAATAGTCAAGGTAGTTCAAAGGGGAATCCACATAACAAAAAATATGCCTATAGCATTTGTAAAAATATTAGCATAATGAATTTCCTGTTTTGCTTCGCTGAAAGAATTAGCAGCACATGAAATACCAGAATGACTTACATATTTTGGCCACTATGTGTTGTCATGTAACAAACCTTTTGCAGCCTTTTACATAGGTCATAAAATATAGATTGTGAATGTTGATTTTTGTGCCAGAGGTTGCATATACCACAGTGAAGTTAGATTTACACAGGAAACACAGACAGCTCACCGTCATTGGAAGCCTTTGCTGGCTACTTTTGAAGTCCTTGAAGTGGCTGAGGACTTTAAAGCTTTGAAAAATCAAAAGAGAGATTCTGGCTTCCTCACAGACCTCTTCTCTACTTACATTGGCCCCTGACTGATTTCTCTACGAACTCCAAAGTGTGATATGGTGATATATTCCTACCAACCTCTTCAGGTCCTAAGAATCTGCCTTTTACTCCATCATTGGCCAAAACTGCTCTGAATAAACTAAAAGCTAGCCTTAATGGCGACTGACATGTCTTCATTTTCCTTCAGAAACAGTAAGTGCTTGTGCCCTTATTTGTGCCCTGTTTTGTCTGGGCTTCTGGGATACTGACATTATTTTATTCATGTTCTCCAATTACTCCAATGGGCACGGCTCAAAGTATACAACATCCCTTTCTGTATAATATTGTCAGCCAGTTATCTTTTGTCTACCGAGTCTCCAGATGCCTTTGATCATTCTCTGTGACTGCCAATTTTTATTTTCAGAATGATTGCTGATTTGTTTTGGAGTAGCACAAAAGTGACAATTTGCACAAACCAAAGAGAAAGCCTCTCTCCTCAGGAATTTGTAGTACAAGCAATTCTTTACTTGCTTCCTGAAAAACAGAGAAAAACATACTTCACAGTCTTAGTCTTTAATGTATCAATATTTTTTCCTGTAAAAGGAAATCCTCATACTTGTTAACTGGCAAAAAACATTACTTACTGAGGATCCACCTGGATAACAGACTGATTTCTGTTTTGCTTACAATTGGTTCCAATATATTATTGGTCAGTGGTTCCATTACATTAACACTATTACAGCCTAAGGGCTGCAGAGTTTTTCTAACTGATTGCATACCAAATCTGCTAACTGATCTTCCCCAGGCAGTATAGAAGTTGGCGTAAAGACCCTGTCCCTTTTCCATGTTCTCCTGGCACAAGCTGAATTGAAGATACTCTTGGGACATGGGAATGAGGAGAGGCATCCCCGTGTTTTTGCCAGGGTGCTGCTAGGTCTTTTTAACAAATGCACGAAGGTAGCATAGAATAGAATAGAATAGAATAGAATAGAATAGAATAGAATAGAATAGAATCATTAAGGTTGGAAGTGACCTCAAGGATCATCTAGTCCAACCATCCCCCCCCCACCTATTACCCACTAAACCACGTCCCTAAAACTACCTCTGAACACATACCTCTGACAATCTCTTGCATGCATGTTCTCTGAAATCAATAGTAGGTGTCTGCATTTATATTTGTGAGAGCCTGAAGAAGATAAACAGAAAAAAGGTGTGACCAGAGAGAGAAAATGGAAACTTTCAGGCATTCTTCTGCATTGCACTATAATTAAGACCTTATTCTTTCTACTTTTAAACTGTGGAACCTGTATTTTAATACAAACTTTTCTTTCTGTATGAATTGATAAAGTAGCTTCAGATAGATGAAGGAGACTTAGCTCAGGATGTCTGGCCCGGATTGGTTTTGTTTGAAGGCTAGGCAGTTTTTGGCCATGTCAAGAAGCATGGGTGTAGGGGTAAGATTTGTATATGTTTTGCACGTGTATGTAGATAGCGGTTTTCTTTCATCTGCACAGACTTCTACTTTTCTTGCCATTTTTATGATTTATCTCACTGGAACATTTCTGGGATCTTTCATTCCAGGGGTCATACCGTCCTCTCCTTCAAAATTCCTGGTTTCTACAGTACTGCAGAGAGAGAAATGCCCTTTAGCTAGATAACTTTGGTGCTTCTCTGTTTCAAGATTCCTTTGAGGCATTAATATCATTATTCAAGAATTCATTGAATAAAAAATCGTGGCCTTCTGGGCACATTATGTCTTCTCAACTTACCACTAGCGAGGTCGAGGAGATCTTGACAAGACCGCAGTGAAATTGGTGGTGCATGCTTTGATTGCCATCTAGTGGTGCCAGGACCCCTGCAGCTCCACCAGTACTAAGGGAGAGGCGAGCGACTTCCCACGCTGCTGTCCCTGCGGTCCGCAAGCGCCAGCAGGAGTACCTGTGATGGACGGAGACAAATACAGTGTGATGGGTTCCGAGTATTCATGGAAGGAGGTTAAATGGCCCTGGGACCACGAGGGACAAAATTTGTCCTGACTGTTCTTTATTCAGTCTTTACAAATATTCAGGAGCCTCTGGCAGGAATATTAACTGTTACTAAATTTGCCACAAGGGTTTGAGGAAATCTTTACATAGCCAATTTCCCCCTCGCTTTCTCTTCTGCCAGTGGTTTACCGTGCACATACAACATCTATCTTTCTTACTAACCTGCAAAATGTAATAGTTCACAGAAACCTGAATGGATCACGAACATCTACATGGTTTTATTTGCAGTCGGCAAAACTATACGTTTGATTTGCGCAGCAGCAAAGGACAGATTATTCGCCCCTTAATCTTTTGCACAGGCTATCAAGATTGGGTATCTGGCCTCTCTTGGCGCTCTGCTCTGGCCTGTCTTCCTACCCTTACCTCAGCCCTAAGCTCTTGCTCCTGCACTTGTTTCTTTCTCCTGTTGTCCCGTTTACTGTTGGGCCACTGACTAGGCTGCTCAGCCTTGCTCACGTCTTGGCCCAGGTACCAAAGTGTGCGATGCTGGATCCTGGGCTGGTGTGCTTTTGACTGTTTCTGGCCTCAGTCTGTCCTGAACATGATGTTTCTTTCCCACCTCTTTTGTCCTTTAATATTGAATTATCCTCCCCTCCTATCTTTTTACAAACAATGAAGGATGAGGATTACCTTCTGTAGCGGCCATTTACTATGTACTTCTGTGAAGTAACTTACAAGATCTTAAAATAGATTGGGAATACTGTGTCAAGTTCTAGGGCTTCTGAAAGAGAATTGCAACAAAAAATAGTATGCACCTAAACTTCAGTGCGAAAGGCATGAATTTACTTTGAACATTTCAACCTGCTTTACTTTGACTAGATCAAATATAAAGGATGAGTTTACAGTCCATGGATATCTAAGGTTTTGGGCAAGGCTTTGTCTTCATGAGAGAAGTAATTTAATGACAGATTCAAATAGAATAGAAGGGATTTACAATGATCATCTAGTCCAACTGCCTGACCACTTCAGGGCTGACCAAAAGTTGAAGCGTTTTATGAGGGGCTGACCAAAAGTTGAAGCATGTTATGAGGGGCACTGGCCACATGCCGACTAAACACTGACAGGCTTGGGGCATCGCCCACCTCTCCAGGAAGCCTGCAGCAGTGTTCGGCCACCCTCTCAGCAAAAGTGATGCTTCCCAATGTCCAGTCTGAACCTCCCCGGTGCAGCTTTGAGCCATTCCCACGTCTCCTCTCTCTGGACCCCAGGGAGAAGAGCTCAGCACCTCCCTTTCCACTTCCCTCCTCAGGAAGCTGTGGAGAGCAATGAGCTCACCCCTCAGCCTCCTCTTCTCCAAGATAGATTAAGCCCCAAATCTTCAGCCACCCCTCACAGGACATGCCTTCCAGCCCTGCCACCAG
The DNA here is from genome assembly GCA_013399095.1 of Psophia crepitans. Classification (NCBI taxonomy): domain Eukaryota; kingdom Metazoa; phylum Chordata; class Aves; order Gruiformes; family Psophiidae; genus Psophia; species Psophia crepitans. The sequence goes on from VWZZ01000400.1 coordinate 53,797, forward strand.
CTGTGTTGCCCTCCTCCGGACACACTCAAGGATCTGAACATCCTTCTTAAATATTGGGGCCCAGAACAGCACACAGGACTCAAGGTGAGGCCACGCCAATGCTAAACACCGTGGGACAATCCCATCTTTTGACCAGCTGGTTATGCTGTGTTTGATGCCCCCCAGGATGTGGTTTGCCCTCCTGTCAGCCAGGGCACACTGCTGGCTCATACTGAGCTGCTGTTGACTTGCACACCCAGATCCCTTTCTGCAGGGCTGCTCTCCAGCCACCCGTCTCCCCATTTATATTTCTGCCCAATGTTACTGCATCCTAGGTGCAGAGTCTGGCATTTGGACTTGTTAAATTTCATCCCATTAATCATTGCCCAATGCTCTCATCTATCTACTTCCCTCTGCAAGGCCTCTTGTCTCTTCAGAGAGTCAACAGCACCTCTCAAAAAAAATAATCATAGAATGTTTCAAGTTGGTAGGGACCCATAAGGATCATTGAGTCCAACTCCCTGCTCTTCACAGCACTACCTAAAACTAAACTATATGGCTAAGAGCATTTCCCACATGCTTCTTGAACTCCAGCAGGCTTGGAGCCTTGACTGCTTCCCTGGGGAGCCTGTTACAGTGACCAACCACCCTCTCAGTGAAGAACCTTTTTCTAATGTTCAATCTGAACTTCCCCTGAAGCAGCTTCATTCAATATTGTTGTGTCCTACCACTGGTCACCCCTCTCCACTGCCCTCTGTGATGAATTTGTANTAAGAGCATTTCCCACATGCTTCTTGAACTCCAGCAGGCTTGGAGCCTTGACTGCTTCCCTGGGGAGCCTGTTACAGTGACCAACCACCCTCTCAGTGAAGAACCTTTTTCTAATGTTCAATCTGAACTTCCCCTGAAGCAGCTTCATTCAATATTGTTGTGTCCTACCACTGGTCACCCCTCTCCACTGCCCTCTGTGATGAATTTGTAGGCTGCAATGATGTGACCCCTCGGCCTTCTCTTCTCCAAGGTGAACAAACCAAGTGACCTCAGCTGCTCCTCATAAGTCTTTCCCTTGAGGCCTTTCACCATCTTGGTTGCCCTCCTCTGGACACACTCTAATATTTTGACGTCCTTGTATTGAGGCATACAAAACTGCACACAGGACTCGAGATGGGGCTGCACCAGTGCAGCGTAGAGTGGGACAATCATCTCCCTCGACTGTCTGGCTATGCTGTGGTTGATGCACCCCAATACACTGGTGGCCCTTTTGGCTACCAGGGCACACTGTTGACTCATATTCAACTTGCCATCAACCCGAGCTCCCAGATCACTTTCTGTGGGGCTGCTCTCCAGCTCTTGTCCCCCAGTTTATATGTATAACCAGGATTACTCCATCCCAGGAAGAGAATGATTCTGTGAATTGCTTGGGTAGTACTTCTTTTTCTCTGAAATGAAACATTTTCTGTCTGAGATTTATCCACTAAAATCGTATCAGAACAAAATCAGACATTGCAGTTAGGAGAGAGAATATTACAGGTTCTAACTGATCCAAACCTTATATCCTTGTTCAAAAACGCTACCTTATTTCAAGTATACTATACAAATCCATTTGTACCACATAAATTCATGTGTACGACATAAATCAGCCGGACAAGTTAGATCTATTCTAAATATTTCAAGGTTGCCCATCTGTATTTATGGAGCTACTGGAAAGAGTCCTGTGACGTGCCACCAAGATGATGAAGACTGGAGCACCTCCTCTGTGAAGAAAGGCTGAGAGAGGTGGGACTGTTCAGCCTGGGGAAGAGAAGGCTCAGGGGGATCTGATGTGAGCAGCCATTAGGGCAGCCTAGAGAGAAGGGGAAGATTACTGAACACAAGAAAATGCCTGCCAGCCTGTGATCTGTGATCCCGGGAATGAAGCCTTGGAACCAAAAATATCCTTGAAAAGTGCAGCTGGCCTCTTTGAAGTACAGCTTCCAGAGAACAGAAACCACAGACATCCTGAGATACCATCAATAACTGCAACAATCCAAAGAACTGTAACAGCAGCTTATGGTTTGAAAAGTAGAAAATAAAATTGGTCTGAAAGAACAGAAAACAGCAAGATCTGTTGTCTGCTTAAGGTGAAAAATTGAAATTAACTGCACCTATTACCTACTTGAAGTGATGTCCTATGCCCTTTTATGTACTTGTGATACTAAAAGGATTTAATTTTTAACCAGAATTCAGCCTCATCCTCAGAGAACTTCTTGCACTGCACGTACTTTTCCTTTGCTAAAAAAGTTGAATTCCTTACAAATTTTCTATGAAATCTTGGACTCTCACTAGGAGCTCCTGGCTGACTCCAGGCTCTGTGATACATATCATCTTTGAAACGGAACTCTGCCTGTTTATCTTATTTCTCCTCCTTTGGACCTAGTTTTAAGGGTGATTTGTGGCTTTGTCCTCCCACATCTGGGATAGTTGGGTTCCCCTCTGGAATGAGTTCATGCTTCCGTTTGGGATGGTTTGGCCCCTTCCAAAACCTGTCTAACTCACTTGATACTGTTACATAAAAGTAATTTGTCATAATTGTATCTGCTGCTGTATTTTTGATAAGTTGCTTCACTACTGATAATTTTGTAGTAACCTGTAATAGTATATACGCACTTGGCTGTGGCTGTTATTGGTTGTTGCTATACAATTGGTTTGCTGCTATTATTAACTGCTGCCATACTATTGATTGGAACTACATTATTGATTGTCGGTAGTAATTTGTTATAGCTTGACAAATTTTTTTTTTCCTTGTTAATCATAGGTTTACTTGCTAGTGATGATTTTTTTGTTTAATTTGTGGTGATCTGTAATACAGTAGAGAAATTTAGATGCGAAAAGCCTCCCTGTCCTTGTGTATCACGGAATCCTGTGAACTCATGGTTGTGATCTCTACATACCTTTAGGTTATGACAGGATCTTATCAATGTATATAAGGGAGAGTGCAAAGAGGACAGAGCCAGGCTCTTCTCAGTGGTGCCCAGAGACAGGACCAGAGGTAATCATAGAATCATAGAATCACAGAATGGTTTGGGTTGGAAGGCACTTCAAAGTTCATCATCTAGTTTCAACCCCTCTGCCATGGGTAGGGACACCCTCCACTAGACCAGGCTGGCCAAAGCCCCATCCAGCCTGGCCTCAAACTCTTCCAGGGAGGGGGCTGTGACAGCTTCTCTGGGCAACCTGTTCCAGTGCCTCACCACCCCCACCGTGAAGAATTTTTTTTTTATATTTAATCTAAATCTACCCTTTTCCAGTTATAACCCATTCCCCTTTGTCCTGTCACTACACACCCTTGTAAACCGCTCCTCGCCAGGTTTCCTGTAGGCCCCTTTAGGTACTGGAAGGCTGCCGTTAGGTCTCCCTAGAGCCTTCTCTTCTTCAGGCTGAGCAACCCCAACTCTCTCAGTCTGTCCTTACAGGAGAGGTGCTCCAGCCCTCTGATCAGCTTTGTGGCCCTCTAGTCTTGCTCCAACAGCTCAACGTTTTTCTTGTACTGGGGAGCCGAGGGCAGGATGCAGTACTCCATGTGGGGGTCTCATGAGAGTGGAGTTGAGCTTTCCATCAACGAGCACCCACAAGTCCTTCTCTTTAGGGCTGCTCTCAAACCATTCTCCGCCCAGCCTGTAGCTGTGCTTGGGACTGTGCCAACCCAGATGTAGAACCTTGCACTTGGCCTTGTTGAACTTCATTCAGTTTGCATGGGCCCACCTCTCTACCCTGTCAAGGTACCTCTGGATGGCTTCCCTTCCCTCCAGCGTGTCGACTGCACCACACAGCTTGGTGTCCTCGGCAAACTTGCTGAGAGTGCACTCGATTCCACTGTCCATGTCACCAACAAAGATGTTAAACGGTGCCAGTTCCAGTACAGACCCCTGAGGAACACCACTTGTCACTGATGTCCACTTGGACATCGAGCCATTGACCACAACTTTTTGAGTGCAGCCATCCTGCCAGTTTCTTATCCATCGAGTGCTCCATCCATCAAATCTATGTCTCTCCAGTGGGCGATGGGCACACACTTAAACAAAAAAGGTTTCCTCTGAACATCAGGAAACCTTTTTACCTGTGAGGGTGACTGAGCACTGGCACAGGTGGCCCAGGGAGCTGATAGAGTCTCCATCTTTGGAGACAGGCAAAAGTCATGTGGACATGGTCCTGGGCAGCTGTCTCTAGGTGGCTCTGCTGGTGCAGGGGAGTTTGACCAGGTCCAGACAACCCTGCCAACCTCAACTCTTCTGTCTTTCTGTGATTATGTGCTATTTGACTAAATTTTGAAAAAAAATGTTCTTTTTCCCCAACAGTTATTTTTCTTCAGTATTGAAAACTGAAGACAACAGCATTGTTTGTGGTAACAGAACAGAATGAGGGAAATGATATTAAAGTCAGCAACTTGTCTTAGTGACTGAGCTTAATCTGGAGCACATACAGAACCAGAACAATTTTAATGGAAACTTAATCCAGAAAAAAAGAAATTATCTTCAGTGACACAATGTGGTGTTAACATGACAAGCAAAGGAAAAATCTCTTTAAATCAGATTTTTATCTTGGTAATGTCCCTTTGGTTGGGAGGTGGGGGGAAACATCAGCTCCTTGTCAGTTGCTTTTGGCAAGTAACTCAGCTGTGACAGATCATCTTGGCTTCAACTTGACGTTTGGCTGCAATGACCAATATTAATCAACTTCAAAATAATGCCTCTTTGTTTATCACAAAACAAATAGCACCAGTAGTTGGAGCTACCACTCGTCTGACTAGTTTTCCTTGTAAGGATTGTCAGCAAGCACTGAATAAAATTCATTGAGCTGGGTGTGCATGGAGAGCTGAATAGACTTGGTCTCATATTTTAACAGGTGACCTCCCATCTCCACAGCTGTCTGGTAAGTCTAGGCATTAAATATCAGCTTGTGTATTTATTTGGAGACATACTTTAGCGTTCATGGAAAAGCAGGAAAATACATAATTCCTTGTTGTTTTCTTTTCTCATGGCATGAAATGTGGTGGCATACTCTTTATTTTAATCATAGTGGTACAACTGAGTACTGTATAAGGACTGGGAACAAGATGTGGAGTGTCAGAAAGCTTCAGTAGACATGCTATAAATGCTATCAGAAAGCTATTTTCATTCTATCTGCTTCCAGAATTACAAAGGGAGTTTACTGGCATTTACCATTCAGTCGTCTTCTGCACCTCTGACTTTGGTGTTGCCTTTGGATACCCTTCAAGGAGTTTAAAACCTTTTCAGAAGAAATTCATGAATCTTCATGAATATTTGTATGGCAAGCTCTTGGTGGCACAATATGCCTGATAAACCAGTACCTTTTGCATTCTTTCTGGTTTTGTTAATTTTACACACCCGTATTTTGGTGTATCTAGAAACAAAAGCATAGAAAAACATGTTGGCATTCTCATACCCAAAACCAAGACCTTGGTTTTCATTGTAGAGGTACAGCTTAACCACTATGGGGTGGCTCACACTCATGATATTCTAGTACAAAGTAGTGATCTGAAGGCTGTCTTTAAATGATTCATGGGGAAGTGATTAGACAGGAGCCACAGTCCTCTGACTGTTTTTCTGTCATCATGGAGCTTTACTCTGATGTTCTTATCGAACCAACATCATTGCCAGGAGCAAATGAGAAAACAACGCCCAGTTCTTAGGCAAGGAGGTATGATTGAGAATGCGGGTCCTACGGTACAGCAAAATAGATGGGTATGAGTTGTATTTGCTGAAGGCTGAGATTCACGAGAAGAACAGGGACGTCCTTCCTCCCAAGGTTCTCGTGACAGCATCGGCAAAGCTCTTAAATACACTGCTTTGTTGTTGGCTAGGCTAACTCAATTCACATGCCCTACCCTCACTCTGTAGTCTACTTTCTATCATAGAAGATAATTTCCAGACATTCAGGGAACAAGTTATATAATGTATATAAATTATATACATCTTGTGCTCTGCTGATTGTCTTCATTCCTGTTGGTTTCTCTGGAAGAGAAAAACTGGGATGATCCCAATACCCTAGATTATACACAACGAAGCAGGATCATATTATTCTGTCTTTGAGTAAAATGACAAATTAAAATGTTTGATTTCTCATTTTTATTGTACATACGCAGATTGGTTCACACACAATCACCATAACACTTCTTCCATGTTGAAGAAAGCAAAATTCAAGGCTGAATTCCAGATCTATAAACATGCTCTCCTCAGGGAAGAATAGAATAGAATAGAATAGAATAGAATAGAATAGAATAGAATAGAATAGAATAGAATAGAATAGAATCATTAAGGTTGGAAGAACCTCAAGGATCATCCAGTCCAACCGTCCCCCCCCCACCTATTAGCCACTAAACCATGTCCTTCAGTACCGCGTCTAACCTTTCCTTAAATACCCGCAGGGACGGTGACTCCACCACCTCCCTGGGCAACCTGTTCCAATGTCCGACCACCCTTTCAGAGAAGAAATTTCTCCTAATCCCACTGATGTTATCCCTGTGGGCCTAGGGGTCTAAATATTACCATCAGACACACATAGGATTTTTTTTGTTACATGAAAATCAAAGTAAAACTAAAAATAATGGAACAAAAAACATCAAGAATGAATTTCAGCACACTGAGTTTTAACTATTTCTGGTTTTGATAATTTGAGATTAGAAACCTGCCTTTTCAAAAACATGGTTTAATATGTGTATCCTTCTAAAGTTCTGGGCCTGTTGACATGACACACTCTTCAGATATCCTGAGTTATCATATTCACTAATATTTTAATCATAGGCATTTTTCATGGAGGAGATAAGGAGGAATGGCATGTCAAAAGGAAATAACCAACTTATTTACCGATAAGAGACTGGCATTTGAGATGTAATTCCTACTCTTCCACTGGCTCAGCATAGCTCCCTGGCGAAATTACTGTCTATACCTCAGTTTTCTCAGCTACAGAAAAAGCATAGTGGCCTTTCTCCATCTCACTTGCTTCTCTTTGTGAGGATGAATTAGTTATTTTTATGTTTTCACAGTACTTTGAAATACTGAAATACTAAGTTTTTATGTTTTATATTCCCTTAATAACTGTTTTAGCAAGGTTTGTTATTGTTATAAGTAGAGAGTTTCCTATCACAGAGGATCAGAAATGCTCTCCTTTGATTTACTATTATAATGGGAAATAATGGATATTTAAGGAAAAAGAACTTGAAGGCAAATTAGTACACAGCAGATGTTGGTTCTGGAGGCAGTTGATGCTGGATGCCAGAAGAAAATGTACTGATGGGAAACTCATCCTGTGAAGATGACAATTATTTTTATGGGCCATGGCTCAAGGACTTTGCCATGTAAATCAATCAGTTAATCACTCTTTTAACCATTTACACAAGCTGCTGGAGAAGGAAGAAGAGCAACAGTCACCTTGCTGCTCCTATGATCTTTTCTGTCCGCTGATTAACAACACAGAGGAAAAAGGGGTCTCTTTTCCAAATGGCATGTGAAAAACCAAACCTGGTGGTTGTCTTTCTAGGCTGCTGCTGAAAGCATAGCCCCAGCAGACTGCTGAGAAAGGACATGTTTTGTTTAGAAATAATATTTGTTTGCAAGTAATTTTTAGGTGCCCAGTTCAGATAAAGCAATGTGTGGGAGAGTGACCTGCAGCAATAAGTCCTGCCCTGGCGTGGCATAGCAAAACACACTTCCACTGAATCTGCCTAAAGAGGAGAGAGAAACATAGGAAGAGAAATGGCCATTGTTCCTAATTCTTTGTTCTGCTACTGACATTGTGTCATGACATACCCTCTGCAAAGAGAATAGCTACTGTCCTAACTGTTGTAAGGTATTGAGCACATACTGCCTTTCAGAGGGCTGAGTAATGAAATACCAAGAGCAGGAGTTCATGCAAGATCAGGTGCAGGCATTAGAAATGGCTTTAGATGTTACGAACCAATTGCACAGATAAAGAACCATCAGCTTCTCTGGTCATGAATTTAAAGTCTGAACTCACTATGCTTGGACCTGATGAGTGGCTATTGGCTTAGTTAAAACCAGCCTTCATAGGATGGATTGTGGCATTAGGCTGACTTCAATGATCACGTCTTCTGGCTAGCTCTCGTCTCGATCGTAGTGGTCTTGCCAATGCATCCAGCCCTTGATGAAGAGGAAAACCAAAATGGTTCTCATTAAAGCAAGCTCTTCTGAGCAAGCTGAGACTATGAAGGGACATACTGGAAAAAAACTTGCATGGAGGAAGTTTTCTAAGTGTTGTTCCCAATAAGCTGGAGATCCTGACTAACCAGCAATCAAACTCTTGGCAAGGTTACTAATTTAATGATAACTGAATAACTTCTCAGTAGTCTTTTATCAGGTATGTCTCTGCCTATGAAGAAATATACAAGATAATCCCAGAAATGCTGTGCAGACTGTGGGAGAGTGACCCTCTAGGTGTTTGAATAATCACAAAACTCGGTAACTGTTCAGTTGCTCAGATTTCCTCCATGAACTTCAAGCTCACGCTTTCGTAGAAGGTAAAATGAAAGCTCACATTGTTAATGAGGTTTCTTTGTCATTATGGAAAAACCTGTGTTGAAGAAGCTCATGAAGTGAATGCTTTGTGATTGGAGAACCCTAGTATGTTCAAACACTCACGCAAACTAACGTGGTGCCTGATTTGGTGGCTGTCTTGTGCATGTTTATACAGATGCAAATGATATTCTGCCTTGATGGCTGTCATTTACTTGTGTGGGAGTATAAAGCTATGTAGGCTCCATCCTTTGAGGATTTAAAAACTGGGCTGAATAATGCCCTGAGGCAACCTTGTCTAGCCTCACAGCTGATTGCTCTTTGAGCAGGAGTTTAACCTAGAAATCTCCTGAGACCCCTTCCAAGTTTATCCATTGATACCATGATCCTAAGGTTTCATTTTGACATCATCTGAATTATGATCAGTTCTGTGGTGGGTAAACCTTGACTGAGTGCCAGACACCCACCCAGCTGCTCTTTCACTTCCCGTCGTCAATTGGACAGTGGCAGAAAATAAGATGAAAAGTTCATAGGTCAAGATAAGGACCCAATTACTGTCATGGGCAAAACAGACTTGCCTTGGGAAAAACTGAGTTAATTCATTGCCAATTTAAAATAGAGTAGGATGGTGAGAAAGAAAGACAAAACCTAAAAGATCTCCCCCACCCACCTTCTTCCCAGAATCAACTCCTCTCCTGCACTCCCAACTCGTCTACCTCGTTCTCCCCACAGTCCCCAGCAGTGCAGGGGGATAAGGAATAGGTGCTGGGGTCAGGCCATAACAGTTCCTCTCTGCTGCTTCTTCCTCCTCACACTCTGCCCCTGTTCCAACCTGAGGTCCCTCCCACAGGAGACAGTCCTCCACCAACTTTGCCAATGTCAGTCCTCCGCACGGGCTGCAGTTCTTCACCAACTGCTCCACTGTGGGTCCCTCCCATGGGGTGCAGACCTTCAGGAACAGACTGCTCCAGCATGGGTCCCCAACAGGGTCACAAGTTCTGCTCTGGTGTGGGCTCCTCTCCATGGGCTACACCTCCTCTATGGGCTGCAGCTTCCTTCATGGCATCTCCACCTACTGCAGCCTAGGGTCTTCCATGGGCTATAGTGTTGATATCTGCTCCACTGTGGTCCTCCAGGGGCTGTAGGGGAATCTCTGCTCCAGTGCCTGGAGCACCTCCTCCCCCTCCTTCTTCATTGACTTTGGTGTCTGCAGGGCTGTTCCTCAGATTTTCCCTAGTCCTCCCTCACAGCTGCTGTGCAGCAATTTTACCCTTTCTTAAATATGTTATTATGAAGTCACCACCATCTTGGCTGAGGGTCTCAGCTGTGCCCTGCAGTGGGTCTTTTGGAGCTGGCTGGAACTGTCTGTGTGTGAGGCAGTCCCATCCTCTTCCTACACAGGCCATGCCTACAGTCCCCTCCTGTCAGTACCTGGTCACCTGCTCCCAGTACAAGTTCTGCTCAACAGTATTCTAAACTTGAGTTCTCCAAGGCCAGAAGGATGACACAGGAAGGAAGAAGCAGCAGGTGAGCTTCTTAAATTTATTTCTGAAATGGGATTCCAGTCCTGAAACTTCATGTTGATACCAAGCTGAGTTGTGTCATACTTTCCTTCAAAACATTGAAGCAACAGATGAAAAAAATCGGTTTAGAAGACCCAATTATTATTCTGATAAGGTCAAAATTGTTTCAACCAGCTCTATGCCACTTCTTACACCTTTACAAAAAAAACTGAAGCATTGGTAATGATTGGTATGCAGTCAATATTGCCCTTTTGGTTTCTGCACACCTTGTTGTGGTTTAACCCTGGCCAGCAGCTAAGCCCCACACAGCCACTTGTTCAGTCCCCTCCATCCATCCCCGCCCCCCCAGTGGGATGGAGGAGAGAACTGGAAGAGTAGAAGTGAGAAAACTTGAAGATTGAGATAAAGGCAGTTTAATAGGTAAAGCAAAAGCCACACATGCAAGGAAAGCAAGACAAGGAATTCATTTCCCACTCCCCATGGCAGGCAGGGGTTCAGCCATCCCCAGGACAGCAGGGTTCCATCACGCATAATGGTTACTTGGGAAGACAAACACCATCACTTTGAACGCCGCTGCCCCTCTCCTTCCTCTTCCCCAAGCCCCCTATATGCTGAGCATGACGCCATATGGTATGGAATATCCCTTTGGTCAGCTGGGGTCAGCTGCCCTGTCTGTCCCCCCCAACTCCCCACACACCCCCAGCCATCCCGCTGGTGGGGTGGTGTGAGAAGCAGAAAAGGCCTTGGCTCTGTGCAAGCATCGCTCAGCAACAGCAAAAACATCTCTGTGTTTCCAACACTGTTTCCAGCACAAATCCCCATACCAGCTACTGTGAAGAAAATTACCCCAGTGAAAACCAGCACATACCTCTATAAAGAGAGCAGTACAAATAAAAGACTTTTGCTTAGTTTTTAATGATCAAATAATTAATTTTTGATGGTATAGACAGAAGCAAACAGAGGTGCACATACTTAGGCTTAAATTTTAATTGGTAAACTTAGTAATTAACTTCATAGTCTGTGCAAACACATGTCTATAAACATGCAAGGAATGATGTGGAACTTGGCTATAAGCGTCAGTTGGGTTAACATACTTTAAGGTATAAATAAGCAATCATTCAAAATGGTATTTCAGGTATGTTTTTCTGGCAAGGAAGTAAGATGCTAGGAATCCAGACCCTATCAAAACTGCATGAACATGACATAAAATGCATGCACAAGCAAATCGAGAATTCATTGTGATCATTCAGTGCCAGCAGCAATGGAAACATTACCTGTGAACTTGGTATTACGAATATAGAAGACTATCAGGTAGTAAATAACAAGCTCTTCTGTAGAAGTATTAGTAGGGAAGGAACGGCTTAATATCACTAATCTTTTCTTCACAGATGCTGTGTACAGAGCTCTTACATCTTTGGAGCACCACCGTATCAATCCCTGGCAATCTGTGCTATTCTGTAATGTGGTGTGTTTGAAAACATGCATATATTAGAATAGCAATACATTTTACATGTGTTAGCTGAGGAACATTCCTGGTTTTGTGTCCTAGAAAATATATGAATGTCTACGTTGCAGTCAATTTGTATATAACATCTATGGTGTGCTATGCACAGAGGTGTACACTTTAACACTGAGATATTCAGGGTCCTCTACCAACATCTAATGTAGGATACCTTGTTCTCCAAGACTGTGACAAAATAAATTTTTATTTTCGAGGTATAGAAACATATTTTGCTTTATCAGCAATTGCTTCATTTTGTACATTCAGCTGTGGGGGGAAAAAGAGAGAAAGCCTTTCAAATGCCAAAAAAACTTCATGTGATCAGCTAGTATATGCCTTGCTGCTTAACCCATGTGGTTAGGAGAAGTTGAAGTGAGACACATCACTAGCTCCCTGCCTGAAACACCAGAAGCATGTGTTTAAAAATTGTGTTACATCATGTAGCAAAGAAACCAGGCGAGGACGATGTCTTGGGGCTGTGAGGAGCACAGGAGAGCTGTGGAAGCAGATAAAGGGGAGGAACACCCATCGTGCTTAGACCACACTCCAGCTGCCTTCAAGCCAAAATGTTACCTTGGAGGATAAGACTTGTACAAGCAGCATTTGCATTTCAATTCCATCAAAGTTGTTTATAGTTTCATGACTCACTCTGATCCTGTCTTTCTGTCCTTGTTTGGCTGTCCCAGCTTCTACAGAAGCATCTCCTGCTTAGAGCATACTATACTTTCATCCTCTTTCTGTTTTTCAGCTCATATCCTTTTCCCTCCACTTTCCTTCCTTTTGTTTCTCTCTTCTCTGAGGTTCTTCTCATTGTTTATTTTCCTAGCTTTCAGCTCCGTATTGTATACTTACTTTGCAGTGCTTGTCATTCCAAAACCAGACAGATCAGTTTGATTCTCCACCCGCCCTTTCTCTTGCACTTGCCTTGTGTTCTCCTCTCTCCTTCCCTATACTGGAAATCGTGGTTCTTTTCAGCCAGCTGAATATGAGCATGACCAAGTAACTTGAACTCAAAAGTTGGGTGGCTAGAATTTAGACTGTTAGACATACGGAAAGACAAGGAACAATAAGTATTGCTGTGCTCTCAAAAGCCAGTCAGGCTTAGACTATCACAATATGAAATGCAGCAGTACCAGGACTTTAAAAATGCTGCGAATCTCTTATTTACCTGATCCAGTTTCTTAAATAACTTCAGGGGCTGAGCAATTTCTTTCTGAAGGCAAGCTGAGTTCTTAAATTTCTTCATTTTGTTAAGGTGTTTCCTGTCCTATGCAGTCATCATTTACTTTTTTTGGTTTATGTTTTAGAATCATAGAATCATAGAATATTCCCAGTTGGAAGAGACCCATAAGGATCATCAAGCCCGGCTCCTGGCTCCACACAGGCCCAGCCCAACCAGAGCAGATGACTGAGAGCATTGTCCAGATGCTGCTTGAACTCAGCCAAGCTCGGTGCTGTGACCACTTCCCTGGGGAGCCTGTTCCAGCGCCTGACCACTCTCTCAGTGAATAACCTTTTCCTGATCTCCAGCCTAACCATCCCCTGCCGCAGCTTCATGCCGTTCCCTGGGGTTCTATCGCTGGTCACCAGAGGGAGGAGATCAGCCCCTTCACTTCCCCTCATGAGGAAGCTGTAGGCTGTGATCAGATCTGCCCTCAGTCTCCTCTTCTCCAGGCTGAACAAACCAAGGGACTTCAGCCTCTCCTCATACGTCTTCCCCTCTAGACCCTTCACCATCTTTGTTGTCTGCCTCTGGACACTCTCCAATAGTTTTATGTGCTTTTTGTACTGTGACGCCCAAAACTGCACACAGTATTCAAGGTGAGGCCACACTAGCGCAGTGTAGAGTGGGACAATCACGTCCCTAGAGTGTCTGGCAATGCCGTGCTTGATGCACCCCAGGACAGGGTTGGTCCTCCTGGCAGTCTGGGCACACTGAAATCTAAAAAAATGATATCAACTGGTTTCCCTTGGTCAGCTAGATGGGTGACCTTGTCATGAAAGGAAAATGTTCAACTTGCTGTCAACCAAGATCCCAAGTCCCTCTCAGCATGGCTGGTCTCCAGCATCTCATCTCCCACTCCATATGTATAGTCAGGGTTGCCCCTTCCCAGGTGCAAAATCTGGCACCTGCTCTTATGAGAGGAAAGAATTAAAGGCTATCAAATGATGCTCACAGAAATATGTCTGTCAGGTGTAACCATACTTACAGACTCCCAGAAAAAGGACAAACTTTCCAGACCTTCCTGTTGTTCAGCCTGACTTGATAATTCCGGAAAATACACTTTATCAGAATGAGTTCCCTGGGCTCGGCAGTGAGAAATGTTACCCATGTTCAAGCGGATGTGATAAACAGAAAATTGGCTAGGTGGTTTAGTGGACCGGTCTGACTGTGAATTGGAGCAATCCCTCTGCAGGCTCAGCATCACTCAGATTCAGTGACTGGTGTAGAAGACCCCATCCTCTGACTGCAGAAAGGAAACTTGAAAGGAAGTCCTAGCAGTGACGTGCTTCAGTCTGTACTTTCACTTAGCAAGGGTCTGAGTCTACAAGATACATGACCAGCTAATTATTTCCTTGATCAGTTGCTCCTGAAATCCTTTTGCTTACAATATCAGCATTGGTAAGTGTAGACACTGAAGAAAAGGTCTATTTCTTGTGATTACCTACAGCATTCCATCACCACCCTATCTCATCATCGCTCATGATAAATGATGTTCTCCAGACAATGGCTGCATTTTCTGCATTCAAGCTACAGCTAAAAAGGACTGATTTTTCAAGAAGGACAAGCCTTCTTATTAACTGTATTAGAAAATCTCCAGATTTTCAAATTATCCAAAACTTGAAATCTTGCTGCATACAACAGGTCTCACAATATGAGAAATCAAGTTAGCTATATGAACACGGCAGCTTTAATTTAGAAACCGTATTTAAGGTTAGCATTGAAAATTTCAATTGTGAATCTGGCTGTAATATCCAAACAGAATAAAGATCTAATAGCTGTAGGAGAAAAAAAAAAAGGGGGGGCCTGACATTTTTAAAGTTAAGGTTCACAGTGAACAGTTTAATAAACTTTATGACAGTAGTCAGTAGCTTTCTCTATTAGAGCTTCCTACAGATGGTTTGTCTCCATAAATGTTTTTTATGGGTGGGAGACACTCCCTGTTAAAATGTTCATCTTAATTGGCATCTGTGTCACTTTAGGTCTTGACTGGTTGCCTCCCTGAACTGCCTTGGAGTTCTGGCTGGGGGAATCCTCTCAGCTTCTATTTGGCTTGCCTAAATCATTGCTTTGGTTTAGTGTGTCCCTGGGTTTATTTCCATGGCATGTGGAGGTCTAATGACCCTCTGGGAAACAGAACTGAGGATCTCTTGGCAATGATGTCCCCCAAAATTTGCATTCAGAATGGGGGAGAGGAAAAGAAGGGATACAGACAAACATGATTTCTGTTGTATTTGAACAGCATGGGGCTCAAACAACAGCAGATGGACTGATTACCCAAGTTCCTTGTAATTTGCCAGTCAGCATGGCCAGCCTACCTTTGGGATAAAAGATGTCTCACCAGGTGTATTCAGAACAACTGCCTTTTACAAGACCGTGGGACTATATCTAGTGCCTTGGAACAGGCTGAGCCCTGGAGAACGCCGCTAGTGACCGGCTGCCAACTAGATTTAACATCATTCACCACCAACTAGATTTAACACCATCCTTCCAACCAGTTTTCTATCCAGTGAAGAGTATACCAGTCTGAGCCATGAGCTGCCAGCTTCTCTAAGAGAATGCTGTGTCAAGCAGTAGTAGTAGTTTCAAGACAACAATCTATTCTGTGCTTCAGTAGGGATCTCCTCAGTCCTGTTTTACTAAGAAAGGTGAGTTTATCCATTAGGTAGTATTCTTCAAAAAAGTTATGTTTTTCTCCACAGGAAGCTGACCTTCTAAATGCACGCAGATCATCATACCCTCTATTTTTTCTGCCAGTTAGGGCCACAAGGTACCAATATAAATTGTCAGAACATGACTCAAAGTCCTGAAGAGAACGTATTTTTTTTTCTCTTCGTAAGTTAGGTTGTTACGTCTTGCCACCCAATTATCTTTACTATGAAAACATATTTAAGTTCTGCCAAGCGAGCTGAGCATAAGCAAAATAAAACAGGATCGTCTGGTTCTTCTTTGCATAGGGGTAACTCGTCAAGATCTCGACAGAGACTCTGTAAAACCACATCACACACAAAATTAGGTTCAATAAACAGTAGCTAAAGACGTATTTTTTCCTTGCTTTGGTGGAAGTATACAGATTTTGCAGTTTCTCTTTTTAGCTCTGTAGTTCACAATAAATATCCTGAAAGCTTTATTTTATATTTTGGGTGGAGGAAGTATACTTAATGTCATGTTTTCTTTATTAAAAAGTCAGACAGTGAGAGATGCTTATGATTTCCTTCATTATTAAGTACATGTTTGCAGTGCTGCAATCTTCTAGGGTCTTGTTAAATAAGCAAACAAAAAGAACAATGGATTTTTACTCATTGATGTGTCAATCCAGAGGTCTTCAAGACGTTTATTGCTATAGAAGTACTAATAAATTTGATCAACTGTTCAAGTGTACTTTGGAGCCTTCTAAGTCGGTTTTCCCCCCTTGATTATCATTGAGTTATAGATCTGAATATTGGTCTTTACTTAACGTTTCTCATATGTAAGTGGTCTTGACTGGCGTGTCTTACTTTAAGGGCTCTCTAAGTGTATTGCATAGAGTATAAAGTCAAGTGACTACATTTTTTGGAGGAAATACAAAACTGATTGTTACTGTGCAGCGGATGCATACGTATGTGATGTGTAGTAGTAATACAGCGTCCGGAGAAATCATTTAGATGATAGTATCCATGACTGTATTTTAAGTAAAACCTTCATTAGTGAAGTAAGAAATGTGAATTCATGCACATTTATAACACACTCAGACTTCAGCTTCTGAGTGCTGTAAAATGCTATGTAGAAATGATTCTTGTTCCATTGCCTGCTTTGGTCGTCCTCTTGAGTGGAAGAGACACAAGTAAGTATAGCTCTCATAAGCATGTTAAACATCTGGAGAACCTCACTGCAGACATCTGTGGACAGTGATGTGTGGGCAGGTGGACATGTGGGCAGTGTTGTGTTGCTGCAGGAATTGTACCTTATTTTTCCTGTGAACACCCCAGACCCTACAGGACTAAACCTGTTGAACAGTACTCTCGGTAGGATTTTTTTCTTTAATGGAAATGCATCGAGGGTTGTACATCTAGCCCAGAGAGTGTGTGCTGTTGCTTTTTGTTTTCATTTTAAACCTCTGGCATTAGATCTGAGCACTTTTCTTTGCTCACTGTGTGAGTGGGGAGCTGAGTCTAGGAGACTTGTCTTTACATAAGGAGGAAGATGAAGAGGTGGTTCTGTGGCTTGCTTTAACTTTTTACTTGTCCCCTGGAAGCCATAGAAAAGATAAAGAAATTGCATCTCTACAGATCAGTAAGTAACAGTGATAGGTAAGTGATAGTGATAATGGCTAAAACAGGTCATCTTACATCTTACTACCTGTTCAACTACTGGCAATAAACAGTTGCAGGCAAAACTGTGTAAAAATTAGTGAGAAACCAGATGTGCTAACCTCTTTCCTTTGGGAAGTTAGTGTCATTGCTGATAAGTTAGAATATGGATGTAGGTAACTTCATATATGGAAATCCTCATGTTCAGTATCTTGTTTATATCAGCGCATCGAAAATACTTGATTACAGCTAGAACTGAACATTTTAATGAAGATGTACTGGATCACAGTGGCTGCAGTGAATTGCACTGGGTATCTCATCACACAGGCAACGGACAAAAATGCCTTTATATCCTGTTCCTGTACTTACATGCTTAAGCTAAACGTGTCCGTAAGTGTTTGTGTGACGAGAGCTTATGTCAGCAAGTTTTCCTTTGCAGTGCTTGACCTGTGTTTTTTCTCATAGAAAGAAGTAAAAAGGAGCTCAGTTTCCTAATGGATTAGGAAAACAGATCACAGAATCACAGAATCACAGGGTTGGAAGGGACCTCGAAAGATCATCTAGTCCAACCTCCCCTGCCAAGGCAGGGCCACCTAGAGCACATCACTCAGGAACACGTCCAGTCGGGTTTTGAATGTCTCCAGAGAAGGAGACTCCACAACCTCTCTGGGCAGCCTGTGCCAGTGCTCTGTCACCCTCACAGTAAAAAAGTTTTTCCTTCCATTAACCCGGAACCTCCTATGCTCCAGCTTGGACCCGTTGCCCCTTGTCGTATCGCTTAGTGAGGCCGAGAAGAGCCTGGCTCCATCTTCCCGACACTCACCCTTAACATATTTATAAACATTGATGAGGTCACCTCTCAGCCTCCTCTTCTCCAAGCTAAAGAGACCCAGCTCCCTCAGCCTTTCCTCCGAAGGGAGATGTTCCACTCCCTTGATCATCTTTGTGGCTCTGCGCTGGACTCTCTCTAGCAGTTCCCTGTCCTTCTTCAGCTGAGGGGCCCAGAACTGGACGCAGTACTCCAGATGCGGCCTCACCAATGCAGAATGCACCAATGCAGACCTACTGGCCACAGCCCTTCTAATGCACCCCAGGATGCCATTGGCCTTCCTGGTCACCAGGGCACATTGCTGGCTCATGGTCATCCCCCCGTCCACCAGGATACTTGAAATACTGAGGCAGGGCTGGTCTTGTGTAGTATGGAGCTCCAAGCAAAGCTTGGGCCCTACATTTTTGCATCTATAAATAAAAGTTGTGTTGTTTTGCTTTCCTGAGCTCCTCAGGGCTCATAGTGGTTCATAGCACAGATCCCATCCCCTCTTCCTCTGTTTCGCTGGCTAATTTCTCACTTTTTGAGTCCAGGGCCCCCTCCCAGGTTTTTACTTCAATAGTAGGTTTTGGTACTGCTGCCGAATCAGCGGCTAACCCTTGGCAGTAGCTGGTTAGGAAATAAGTTTATATGTTAATGGCTCTGTGCTCCAAACACTGGCATCAGCTGAACATGAGTGCATATTTTATACACTCTCTGTGGACCAGTCAGCTAATGTGCAGTAGCATGAAATGGATCTTCAAAAACAGAAGACGTGAAATAGTTCACTTGGATTGCTTATAACCAAGACTTGATTTAAACTGCTCAGCTGTGGAATTGTGATGTAGCTATATGAGTCATTTTTAAATGATAATTAAAGGTTTTAGAACAGGTTTTGAGTTCACTGAGCCCTCCCTCTCACTTGATTAATCAATGATTTATACATATATAATGACTTTAACTGACTTAGGGGGTAATTTATGTCATGATGTGCATGATGTATGGATCTAAACAGACTAAAGAGAGGGAAAAAAGAACCATCTGTTCTGTAGAAAACTGTCCGCTGTCAGAGGGATTCAAGAACCGTGTTTGAAAAATGTGTTTAGAAAACCAGGCATAAATTTATCTAAATTTCTTGTGCTGTCTGGATGACTTTCTGATCATGTGTATGTTGCCCAACAAACGAGGTTAGGAACTTGAGTTGTTAAGCTTTTACAAGACCTCATATTTCATACGTTGTTCAAAAGTCTGCATTTTTATGAAAATATATAGCATCTTTTGTCCTGATCTTCACAGTGCTCACGGAACACTGGTTCTGCAGCTACCAGACAGATGCAGAAATCCTAACACCCCACTGCCCACGTTTAAACACTACCTGCACCAAACAGGCAAACGGAAGAGCTATTTCCTGGGAGCAGGGAGGTTTTATTTAGGGCAGCGGGTTAAAAGCAGAGGTATCATTCTCTCTGCTACTTCGCCGACGTAACTAGTAGGGCTTCACAAGAGAGAAATCTCCCTGTGCCCTTCTCTTGTGCAGTATGAGCAAGTTAACTATCGCCACAGAAACATTTATGCATATTCTTAAATTTGCACATGCAAAGTTTGTATGATCTTCAGCAGAACGACTCATGCATGCAAAATTAAGCAAATGCACAGGCACTTGTGGGATCAGGGCTTACCTTTCTGCCTGAGGGGGAAAATATCATCTAATGTAGACATGTGCGGCAATTAAAATACAAAGGCGGATTGGTGTGTGCTCCAGAAACTACGGACAGGAACTGCAAAGGCAGTTGCAAGTTCTTTTATGTTCTTTTTTTTTTTTTTAAATACTACAGGGCTGTTGGTTTTTAGATTAAATATGTCTGTAGCAAGTTCAGTATTTAACAGCATGCAGGAAAAACCATTTCATAGCAAGGCTAGTTTTAGGAGTCACCCTGTCCCGGACCCTCACCGGTGTTTCCTGAAGCCCTTCCCCGCGAAGCACGGAGACAAACCTCGCGGCCCGACCTGGCGCGCTCCGGAGAGCAGCCCCGGCCCAGCCCGCCGCCGGCCCACGGGGCAGGGCGGCCC
>VWZZ01000400.1:74789-102520 GCA_013399095.1 Psophia crepitans
CCGGGAGCGGAGCGGCGGTAGGAAAAAGGGTTTTCGGGATCCCGCGAAGGCAAAAAAATGATTTCCTAACTTTCGTCGCGGTCGCGCAAGGGCCAGATGAGTGAGGAAGACGCGTGCCTGTGGGGCAGACGTGGCTCTGGAGACTTGTCTGTGAGATACTCATTTAGATGAGCAGGTGCCCACCACTCGGGTCACTCGGCACAAGTGTTTTTTGTGCATGCTACCGAAAAAAGGAAAGAAAAGGAGGGGTGTTGTGTACACGGGCTGCTGAGCACCGGTGTTGAGTCACTGAGTCACTCCCCTCTCCCTCCGGCCGCTGCTCCCTGCCGCCGCGCCCCCCCAGGAGCTGCTCGCCTCTCCGGGCGAGAGGCCGCCGGCGTCGGGGAGAGCCGGGCGCCTCCCCTGCCCCCGGGGGCGGCAGGGCAGCAGCTCCCCAGCGGAGGGGTGAAGGTCCAGCCTCGTCTCCAGCCCTGCGGCCAGTGGCCCGCTCGGTGGGAAAAGCTGCAGCATGCTCGGCGCGGGTGAACTCTTCAAAGTGGCCATCTGCCGAGCGCTAATGAGCCCTGACAGAGTACGTGGAAATGGAGTTTTTCTGAGGGCCCTTGGCTTGATCCTGTTCGGTTGAACCTGATGACAGCAAATGGCACCTTGAAGCCCTCATTCAAAAAGCCAGGGTCTTGAATTTATTAGCAGCATAAGAACATGGTTTCAGTGTTGGATCAGAAAAAAAGAAAAAGAAATAAATCCGTTCTTGTAAAATTTGTTCTTGGACAGGGCTGATCTATTTTATCTAAAACATCCGAAGAATAAAAATCTGCATGCCTGGATGTTTCAGCTTGAATGATTAAAGTTTGGTGAAGCAACTGGGGAAAGGAAAACCCAAAGGTGGGGAGAGTAAGCAGGTCCCTCTGCCGCTGGAATTCAGTACCTGTGTAGGGTCTTTGAAGTCTTACGTTTAGACACTTCTGAAAAACATACCTTCATATGTGCATATGTGGGTATGTATGTTATGCATGCAGATTAGCTTTTGTTGCCTGTGAATGTGCAGTCACAGAAGTAGTATATTAAAGGAGTAAGCTGCAGAGATAGTCCTAGGGTCGGCTCCATGGATCTGAACCCTGAAAGGTGACAGGATTGTGGAGTGTCTAATAAAAATTAATGTTCCATGGGAAAGAAAGGGTCTGGAGATGTAACTTCGTTTTAAGAATGTGTGACTTACAGTGTTGGGAACCATCTAATTTAAGATGAGGGTGTGGTTTCCTGCCATTCTTAGTGTGATCTGAATGTGGTATGATGCTAAAGATTTCACCCCTTCCACCTGCTCCTTCTCTGTCTTGCATCTAGCCATGGAGCAGTCACAGAGTCAGCTGGAACAGTGTGCGCATCTGAGAGAGAGGTAGCAGTTTAACATTCTGGGGTTGGCAGTGACACTGCACAGCAGGGAACTTTAGGGGAAGGAGAATCTGTCTTCCTTTTTGTAGCAGTCAGCTTTGGTTTTGGTTTTTTTTTTTTTGAGATGAAATTTGTATAATGTGAAACCACACCCCAGCGCTGTAACGCTGTGAGCCTTTGAAAACCTGCGGAGGGGAGCTGCGTATCTCTCCCTCAGTGAATGGTTCCCACCATTGTGTACTTGCACAAGTGTTTGCGCAGCTGCATCTGAAGAGCAGTGCATGTCCAGCTGAAGAGTAGCCGCTGGTTCTCCTTTTGCTGGGTTAGTCTTTGGCTGGATCAGCGCCCTGGTCCGCTTCACAGCTGGAGGAGGGCAGAGCTGGCTCTTCGAACGGAGTCCCAGCTTATGCCATTTTGAACTGCTCAGGGAGCGTTTGTATTGTCTTTATTTCACAGGTTTCCACTGAAGTTATATCATTATTTCTTAGCGAAACAGAACTTAAAATCTGTCATATTCTGTCATTTGGCACTTTAATCTTGAAATGTGTGTGTTTTGTTTTAATTCTTTTCGTTAACATGTACACGTGTTAACATGTACACATCTAAAAATGCAGAGTCTCATATTTGTTTTTATAGAATTTCATCTTTGGCACTGAAGTATAGATTATAAATGTTCTTATCTATTTTATTTTGAAACAAAGATTTCCCTAGAACTTCAGGTTCTGTATGTGATCTTTCTTTTGTCTTCAGTTTCATGGGCTTCACAGATACACAGGAAACATGATTTTAGGTACTCTTTCACAAGTCTTGAACAAGATATTACAAGAGCAGAGATTTTAAGTGGTTATACATGGATTTTTTTTCCCCCTTATTTTCTCACAAGCAGATGCATATCTGCTAGAAATAAAACCCACAGCTTAATAGCTGTTTACTGTCTATCTACTTACTTAGTGGATTTAGTCTTACTTGCTTTGAAAGGTGGAAGACTGAGCTCTGTGACTGTGGGAGTCCTAGGCAAATTTATTTCTTCAGTGAATCTGGAATAAAGGCATGAAGTGAATACTTGCTTCTGAACTGGAGTTTTGAAGATTCATTGTTAGCTTGTATGGTAGGTATTTCTGGCTTGCTATGCTTGACAGCAACTATAGGCAGCAAAATATGATATTTCTGAATTACTGTGTTTATTAACACATTCTGGGTATGACAGTGGGCTTTAAGTTGTAATTTAGCTTAGAACAGCGAGCAGGGGTGGCACAAGTCTGAGGCTTTGAGCGCAATTTAGAGATACTCGTCTCTCTGGATTTCAAAGAGCTTGTTAGAGAAAGGAAAGGATTTTTTTTCGTTCCAAGTGGAGAAGCTGAGGTGCCAGGAGGTCAAGTGACTTTTCCATGGTTGTGCAACAGGTCAACATCAGAGCCGGCAATAAAGTTCCCGGCCCTCTAGGCTGGTAGCAGCTGACCAGTCTGCCGTGGGCTGTGTTGTTGGAGGGGTTTGTGGTGATCTCTTCCTGGTAGGTGCTCAAACTGACTTCAACTTCTCATGGTTTGTTTCTGTTTTTCCCACGGTTCCCAGTGCTGTCTTCCTTTACATCTTCGTGGTTTAAGGTCAGAGGACTGTTGTGTGAAAATGTGGAAGCTGTTTCTCCAGGCTGCAGGTTTACAGCAGGCTGGTTATAGGTAGACAATCAGGAAAGGGCATCAAATACCTCACAATCTCAATTTTTATGTCTCCCTAGAGTACATTAACAGTGAGAGATAGTTTGGAGAGTATACATTTTGAGGTAATAAAGTAATGGCAGTTGTTAGTCCAAACAATTTTGGATTAAAGGAGGCCATTCGCCAGGTTCTGGTACAGTCTATCTAATCAAGGTATGTGGTCTCGGATAGGGGCAGCTTTTCCTTCAAAAAGGATGTTCGAGATGCCAATTAAGAAACAGTTTTTTAGAGACTTTTGCTGCACATATGATAAGAATCAGCTGTTAGCTGTAAAGCCGTCACATTTCCAGGACTTTGCCTCATCTTCACATAGATTAAACAGTGACTTAGACATTTTTATGGTATGGTACCGCTTTATAAGTAGGTATAGCTTATTTGTTGATGTCACAAGACATGTCAGTAGTGTTTTGATATGATACCTCACTGATGGGTTGTGGGCATTACATATTTTGACTCTTAAAATCGGAGTAAATTGTTAGCGTTGCAGTAATTGCCCTCACAGAAGGCATTTGGTGTGCCTTGTTGCACAAACTTGTTATTGGAGGTCAAGGAAACCTCTGTGTGCCCTACGAAAAGACTGCTATGAAGTCTATTTGTGATCAGCTGTTTCAGAAAGAACAGTCATCCTGTAATGTGTATGTAACAGGAATTTAACAACCTTTGTACTTCTCTTGAAAACATTATTTAAGGCAATGTTTCTTTCCTTTTTTTCTGGATAAGTTAAAAACACTATGAAGCATCTCTATTTTATGTTTGTATCTCTTTGATTGGAATAAAGTTCTTCAAAACATATTAGCTACCTACTTCTCAGTGAACAAGCTCACTTTTTAGTTTTGAGGCATCTGGTCACTGCACTTTTGAAGTGTTCCTTGAAATTCCTCTCTGAGCACTACTTTTGTGCTGTCTCAGTCTTATTTCATTTGACGTGTATGATAGGCCAACAGCAAAGTTTCATTATAATCCAAGTGATGAACAGGATAGGTACACTAATTCTTCCTGAAAGACTCCATTTACAGTATATGTCCTGTAGCATCATTTTATTAGATAGTACCATATAATAGTGATACTCTAGCCACCATACCACTTACTTGGTATGTTAAGGTGTCAGTTGATACTTCTGTGATACACAAGGCTGTCTGGCCCTCCAATATGCAGTACAGAGATGCATTTCATGGTTTGTAAGCTTGTAGGTCAAATCTGTCTCCAAAGAAACTGCATGGTTTTTATCAGGCAAAAAAAGCAAGCAGATCTTTCTTCATGATGGATTTACTGAGAATTTAACAAAATGAGATCCAACAAGCTAAAAGCAGGTTTCAATATCTCAACATGATTTAAAAAATAAACAAAAAGCCACACACACAAAAATATCTGAAATAGTGAGTGACTGGGGTTAGGAATTGTGTTAGATGACTTGATATGTGAAAGACATGAGTGGATTCATCAGAATATGATATATATTGGTAAGAAATTCAAATAACTGACAATATGATTTAATATGATACATAGAAATAGGTAAACATACAATTTCTTAGAAAGTTTTCTGGGGATTATTCTGGCATTATTCTTCTTTTTTCACTCCCCAGTGAAGTTGGTGGGCTTTTTTTTGTGTGTGTTTGGTTTGTGGGTTTTTTTTTTGTTTGTTTGTTTTGTTTTGTTTTGTTTGTTTGTTTTAAAATTTGAGCAGTTCAAAATATGCCAGGCTTCATGCCTTCAAAATTTACTATATACAGAAAATGTGAGGTGCACTTTTGGATAGAGCTAAGTTAGCTCTAGGGACTCCAATGAGTCAATATGGGAATGGTAGGCTCCTATTTTTTTCCCTGGTGAAAATGCTTAATGAATGCACATCTCAGCAGGAAATAGAGCCCTATGAATAGAAAGATCTTACATTGTGTTAATTATTCTAATTGAGAGTTGACATTAAAAGTCAAATTGGTAGTCATTTGCTGTGTGAGTATGGAATGTGGTTTTTTTATAGTGATTTCTGTTTTATACTTCTACATTTTTTGAAAAGGAAAGCATCTTACTGTGGGAAATTTTCTTAATTAAGCAGGCACACTATTTCAGAAATCCTAAAAATCTTTTTAATGGTAGATTGCAGTTGCTTTCCACCTGTGGTAATTTGCTTACCACCTACAGAAATTACTAAATGGTAATATCAGAGTTCAATCATGTTCTTTCCTTCACCCTGTTTAGTATTGATTAATAGATACTTTCAAGGCAGATTCTTTTAGATATTCAGAGTATTATTTTGAAAAGAATGCTTGATAAAAAGTGAATTGGTTAAAAGGACAGAATCCTGAAATCCAGCTTCTTTTTTGTTTTTAATTTTAAACACTGAAACGAGTATTTAGAAAAACCAATACCATTCTAAGTCTTGTTGGCAAACTCATAATTTATTTTCTGTTATGATTGCACATTTTGCAAAGCAGCAGGGAAACCAAGTAGATAATATTGTCAGGCTCCAAGTGTAAATAAGTAGATGTTTTAAATCCACATTAAAGAAGAAAACATCTAAGGATTGTTTCTAACAAAAGGAACAAAAAAACCCCAACCCTAAAAATGTGAATTAATGATACTCCATAGCACTTCCATATTAGAAAGATGGTGTTCTTTCGTAAGTTACTATTATGGGTATAAGATAGGCACCTGAATGCACACTGTACAAGATGGTGCATGTGGAATTGTTCACTGTTTCAGTCCTCTAGAAATGTCCTGAAATAGTGCACAAATCTAGGTAAAAAAGAATGAAACTAACAAAAGGGGTCATCAACGTTGCTGTTAACTACTTCTCAAAATTACTGTCACATATTTGAAATAGATTACTAATTTCACCAGTATCTTTACAGATGAGACCGGCTATTTTGAATACCCCAGGGAATAACCATAAAATAAATGAACATTGAGACACTTTATTTTCCCTAGGTGCACTTAACTAAATTAATGAAACCAGCATGACAGCAAGAAGGAAATCCATTAACTTTTAAATGAACTTACCTCTTAGTCAACCTGAGGTTTGAGCAACGATATTGTCAGACGGGTCTGTTTTGCTGGTTTCAATGAGCAATAATTTCTTAATATAACCAGGGCAAACGGAAGCTGTGAGGCGGCCTTTTTGTTAAACGCTTTTGGATTTCTGTAACTCGGCCTGAACTTTTCTTGTATTAGAGTATTTAGTATAGTTAAATACCATCTGTTGAAATTTTATTCATTTTAGTTTAGTTCTTAGTTTTTTAAAATGTAACTGCAGAATTGCAACCCTTCCCCTTAAGAAAGAAAACTGCTAAAAATTTCCATGTAATATGAGGGGAACTCTTGAAGAGGCTGAATAATTTGAATGGTGCTTCAGAAAGAGAATTTCATTAAGAAGCTGTAGTTTTATGTCAGTTCACACTATAACGTATCTGTTGCCAAGATGGTATTGAACATGTATGAGAAACAGGAGAAGTTATGTATTGGTAGCATCGTTCCTAATATCCGTATTTTTGGTAGAAGGATGAGAGATTACTGATGCATTCTCCTTTCTTCATTCTTGTCAGTGTTCTTTAATTTTATTTAAACTCCTATTTTCCTCAAGAGGATTTTTTTTTTTTTTGTAGTGATAGAGCAGCTTTATTGGCTGCGTTTTATTCAGAAGTGAATATTCATATTTCAATATCTGGGTAGAATTTTGCGGTCTGCATTTTTAGTATACATTTTAGATACTCTCTTTTTTAACAGATCTTGTGCTTGCTGCACACCAGTTTAATTTCATAGTTTAAAATGGAGGTTGTAATTTCAATATTGATTGTGCTTTTGTTCCCACTTCTTTCTTTGCATCCTGTGTTGGGGATGGTTGAACACTGTAGGCACTAAGGTCAAAGGGACATGCTTGGGGTCAATTATGCTATTATTTAGGAGTAGAAAGCCAACAGGAAGTTTGCAAAATGAGAACTCTGCTCCTTTGGTTTTGCTGCAGCACTGAGAGGGGAACCTGCCTGTTTTGCTAAGTGAGAAATGTGCTTTTTTATCTCGATAGAAGGCTATATTTCTTGGTTTATGACCATAAATACTGTTTATTTTTAAAAGCTACAATTTCAGTGTTACCATAAACATACCATACCTTGTTTTGCCTGTTACCCCACTGGCCAGAAGTGGGCTGTGCTTAGTGACTCTGATAAGCAAGTGCCTACCTGTAAGAAAATGGGTCCAATCTGAGGTATATAAGGGACCACAGGCAGCAGTAATCACACAGCCAGTGGATTTGCGTTATTTATTTGAAGAAAGGAAAATAAAAACAGTAATATTGGGGAGGTTAGAAATCGAGAGAGAGAAATAGTTGGGAATATGAGTGAGAGATGAAAATAAATGCTGTGGTGAACTTTACAGAGCTGGAAAAAAAGACATCTCAGTAGTTGCTTTGAATTGATAGTACAAATCATCATTATTGAAAATAACAACTAAAATTTAAAATACCCGTGAAGGGATTTTTTTAATAATTCTTTACGGAAATCTTTAGTGAATGCATCATTTAATGAATGCATCATTAACCTATACTACCAGGAGTGTTATATTAAACCTTGCTTGTTGGAAGTCTCAAATGTTTGTAAAGATTCCTTTTAAACAAACCCTTCTTTCTCACTGAATTTTTTTATTCTGTCTTGGTGTGACATAGGGGAAGCGCATACAAGTGGCAAACCCTCCCTCCTACCAGGTATTTGTACCAGTTATGTTTGATAAGGGGAATCCTTTACGTTCTGTGAAATCCAACTGCTCCTTCTGCATACACTGAAAATATATAATAAAGTCGTTATAGACGTGGATAGTTACTAATGTGGAGGAAGAAATGGCTGTATTTTGTATGGTTCATGTACTTATTTATTTGTCAATATTTACTGCTTCAACTTTGGAGGGTTGCAGATGGCTTTCTGTAAGGAGACAAGAAGACACTCTGTCTTCCCCATAGTTCTTGAAGTTTTGGGTATGTGGGTAAAATCTGTATGTGGTTGAGTGAGCCAGTTTGATAATGAGTGGCTCAGCACTTTACTGTCTTTCCTGTGTTCTCAGGAAAATGAGAACTGAATGCGCTGAGGGATAAATTCTTTGGCTGTGTGAGACAGAATGCCTTTTAGTCATGGAAAAGGAGGATCTTTTATATCTCAATTGCATGAAAAGTATTTGGAAGGCAGAAAATGGCAGTTTCCCTATGTAATTAGTGGTAAAATTTGGCATGGCTACTAATGTATGTAAGCACATGCTTTAACACTTTGCAGAACTAAAGGCAGTTGAGCATCTTGCAGAACTGAGCCAGAAGAAAGATCATCCAGATAAAAAACAACGGACCTGGTTCTTGTTTTCCACATACTATATTTCACTGTAAATTCTCATGTTTGTCTTAGGTTATTTGTAGTGTCACCAAAAAGATTTT
Organism: Psophia crepitans; assembly: GCA_013399095.1. NCBI lineage: Eukaryota > Metazoa > Chordata > Aves > Gruiformes > Psophiidae > Psophia > Psophia crepitans. The sequence goes on from VWZZ01000400.1 coordinate 83,304, forward strand.
CTATGTACAGTAATATCCATGTCTTATTTATTAAATATTGAATATCTAGTTTATTATTAATCTTTCAAATAAATTAGATATGGAAAAATTACAGGTCTGGATTTGGTTCATCAGTTTCATTCAGATTCACAGTGTCACAGTGTAAAAAATTGGAAGAAACTTCTTTGGTATATGGTGGCTAGAAGGAATGTAATGGGGTTTAGTTCTTTTCCCCCTCAGAATACCAGAGCAAGAGTTGCCTTTATAAGAGGCTACATTCACAACTGTAAGGAAAAATACACTTTTTTAATGCCGTGAATACCACAGGAAACTCATGAAACTAGCTACTCAGAGTTAAAAAAAAATGAGGAAGAACACGTAGGTTAGTAATGAGGAGTGAGTTCAGCACTGACTTACAACCTGAAGCGCATGGTTAGATATCCCTTCTGAAAGGAAGCAACCTCAGAGCATTGGTATGACACGTGGTATGAAAGCAGACTCTCCACATCTTCCTACTGGGGGCATCTCACTGTCCTCAAAACTAGCTGGTGTTCGCCAACACTGTTGACAGAAGAATACTGTGTTAGGCCTTGCCTCTGCTCCAGTTCTGTTTCAGTGCTGTTATCTATTTGCCTATGGTACAGAAGATGGCTGTTGTTTATAAAGTAATCTCCTCCTCAAGGCTGTTGCGGGGAGAGGAAGTATTGTGTCAGAACCGAATGGGACGGGAAAGCCGTGACTGCTGCTGCTTGTTCAGTTTTTGTTCATGCTGAGGAACCATCGGATTCTTGTTTCCTGTGGTTTTCTGTGGCTGTGTCTGTACCACCTGGGAAGGCAGTATGAAGGAGTGCAGGGAGCCCGTTGCATCCCGGGCTCAGTGGTGCAGCTAGCCACATCTGCACTCTCTTGAGCACAGCCCAGACCTCCCCCTTTGAGGGTCTCTTGAAGTCTGCTTGATGCTGACAGTCAACCTTTTGTCTGTGTGGTTGGTTTGTTTATTCAGTATGCCAGAATAAGGGAAGCTGAGCCTCGGACTGTCATAATTCTGATTGTCGTAGTGTGACTGTAACGGGTGAGTGCTACCTATCGGGGTGCTTTGAAGGCGCATACCTTGCTGGGTGATGTTGAAGGCTGGCTTGAACAACTGAAACCAGGCTGTTTATATTGGGGACCATGCAGCAAATGGTCCTGACAGCTATGCTTGGATCTTCATTCAGAGGAAATTAGGACACTTTAGAAGTGGTCATGGCAGAAAGGTAGCCTGAGTTCAGTAGTGGTGATCAGGAGAAAAAGACCCTGGGCAAATGAAGGAGAGACGCAAATTGACAGCGTGGTTACACTTGCAAAAGCTTTTCTTGTATGGCTGTTTCCTCTGTGAAAGAAGGGAATAAAGCCACCAGACCTTATAGTGGAACCTTTCAAAGAGGTGTGTGAATGTCCTGACTTGCCCTCAGCTTTTCAGGTTTAATTTGCATTGGATGCTGTGGGTAGGGTAGGAGGGAGTGGGCTCAAAGGTGTTTTAATATTTTCAGGGTGGAATAAAGCTCTTAAGTTCAAAAGATCAAATATTTTGCCTCTGTTTTGAAGTGGTGTCAGATTCTTCAGTTATATTCTTCCTCCTATTTTTTTTTTTCTCTCTAAAAGTCGCTAAGCAGGACCTGGATGTTCCAAAACACATGACCTTATGCCTTCTCTTTCTGTATATAACATTTAAGCTGGCTGAAGAGTTCTCTTTTCAGTGTGTACGTTCTTCACTTGGAACATAGCAAGCTCTAAAGCCATGGGATCATACTTGGAAACAAAAGCTTTTGGTGTCCTTCAAAGGTACCACATTTATTCTGGATTGTTTTGAGTAGACTTTTGTTCTTCTGTGTTAAGGCTTGACAAACTATAGTGCCTTTATAATCAAGAGCCATTTATAAAATTAAAAACAAACTTTCTCCAGAAGTGGGGGATAGTCTCTGCTCTCGCAGTGCTCCAGATAGGTATGGATGAGATTTACTCTTTAGAAAGTCCTCTTTGCCTTGGGATTCCTTCAGCTGTTCCTCCAGGATCCCTGGGCAGTTCCTGCAAAAGTCAGTTCTCTTCCTCAGGCAGAGATTTGGTAATAATATTTCTTTTTCGTCTGAAAGTCATAGTGAGTTACCGAAACCTTTCCCTGATTTGATAATACTTGAAGTTGTGGACCTGGTTTCAATTCCAGTGAAGACAGTAGATGTTTTGGTGTGCTTGGACACCCAACTTCAAGAGGAACCTAACTGGAGCCAATTTTTTTTTGCAAGCAGGCTCAATTAGTAAATGATGATGTAGAAAATGAAACCTGTTGGATCTTGGACAAAGATGTTAGATGTCGTTCACACCTCTTAAATAAAAGTTAAGCTTTTTCTTAGTCATCCTTAGCCTTGCACCATAGTTGAGATCTTGAGTCTGTTCAGAGCATAAAAGCTGTGTTTGTTCTTTCCTGACTGAATCTTTATTCAATTATCTTAGATCTGTTTTTTCTCTTTTCCCACTTTCCTGAAAAAAAAAAAAAGTGCTATAGAAGTACATTTCACAAATGGTCTTCTGAAGCCTTTGTTTAGAGACAAACTGCAATGCAAGCCATGGTTGTTTATGATGTCTGCTGCTTTGTGAACAGATGAACAAAACTCAGCATGGATGGTCAGCTAAATAATAGGTGTATTTTTGATATTGCATGCATGTCTGTACAGAAATTGGAGGAGTCTTGGTGAAATTAATTTTAGGGAGAAGAATCTATAAAATGTCGAAAGCATTTTCTCAATACTTCCTTTCTTTTGCTGTAAATCTTCCTTTGCAGTGATTTGTTCCATTTGTGTTTTTGTAAGAGCTCAAAATTTTTACTGTAGCATGCAGAAACTCCAGAAGAAGGCAGAAGTCCTGCAGAAAAGCATGCCTCTGGTGTCGCATGCTTTGTTTAGAGGAAGGTTGGACTGGGAGGGAATGAAATCACCTGCATTGAGTTCGCTGAAAATGAATGAAACCCAAGTTTTTGTTACAGATGTGTTTTTTTTTTCCTGTTGCGTAGTCTGTATCTGAACCCATGACATTTTCTATTTTCTTGATTTTTTTTTTTACTTTATTTTTTGTCCATGAGTATTACTTAGGTCAGGGTTGAAGCTTTGCAATAGGGCAGCATACCAAAATGCTTTTGTTGCTGCGCGTGACATACATGTAGTGTGCTTTTAGACCCCTCCCTTCAAGAATATTAATTCAGAACTTTTCATAAGCAAATAATGCACCCATAGAAACTCCAAAATCAAAAGGGTGAGATTTTCTTCAGTAATATTTAATCCTACCATGTGTCTTCTCTTGATGATGATTCAAACCAGCTAGATTTTTATATGCCTGCTCTTCTGAAGTTTAAGCATACACTTTAAAAGTCGCAAAGGTACAAGTCAGTATTCAACACTGCATTCATCTGTCTTTTGAAGTTACATAAAGCTATGCCCATCTCCGTGCTCAATCCGAGGTGATTATACCCTGTGTGTATGTGTTTGTATGTGTGTGTGTTTGTATCTAATCCACCAGTGGACTAATGTAATTCTGTTCACATTGTTGGAGTTTCTTCTGCCTTTGCCTCCAATGGATTTAGGTTCTTCGTCTTAATATGCATTTTTTTCCTACATAAATCTCAGCACATAGAAGAGATGGATTTAGTATTATTATCTGTGAGAAGAAGGACGTCTAACAGGCTGCTGCTTATTATCCAGTTTCTCAGTCTTGCTCTGATTCATATTCCTTTTCTTGCATACTGAAGGAATACGGGATAAGAAAAATCACTGGAACTGTAGAAAAGTAGTGTAATTGAATTTTGAGCATTGACTGTACAAAAAACGAAGCGAAAGAGTGTACTGAGGCAGTAAATTAGAGGAGCTAGCAGAGTGTACAGCGCCTTTAAGAAGCAGGTGTTTGCGATGAAGTTCACCCTGCATACAAATGTGCGTGCGTTTTGAGCCGGTTAGGAGCAGTTGCAAGGGAACAGGAAACCTGACTGGCCCGATACAGCCTTTTTCTATTCAGTACAGGCTTTCAGAAAGGAAAAAAAAAAAAAAAGAAATATCATCATGCAGCGAAAAGTGTAATTCTTTTTGGCTCTTTTAAGTCTGAAGCAGGAGGGGGGAACCAGAGGAACAGTTTAAAGGAAATTGCTGAAGCGATTGTTTCAAGTACACACAAAGGAAGCCTTGCTCTGTCAGGAGCAGTAGCCCTTTTGAATGTGGGAGAAGGGACCTAACATTTAATTAAACAATGCCTTTGACTCCACTTGTCCACTCTCCGGCATTCATGATACATGTAAATTTAGATTATTTTTCAAGTGAACAGCTGTTTCCTCCTGCACAAAGTTGGGGCTGGAGTTTTCGTAGAGGAATGCATTGTGTTAGTCGTGGTAGCCCTTGAGCACACCGATAAAAAACATCAAATTACTCTGTAAACAGCCAAAGCAAAGGCAGGCCCTGCCCCAGGGAGATCTCACTCCAGGGCTGCAGCAGCACACAGTGAGCAAAACTGACAGAGGTGGGAGAGGAACGGGTTAGGAATTTGTCAGTTGAGGGAATATTGGAGCAGAGCTGCTGAGTCTGGTGGTGTTGCTCTGCTAGTATAAATTTTGCGGAATTCTTGCACAGCTGTAATGATTTTAGTTAAGGGTGTTCTGTTTTCATCACAAAAAAAAAAAAAATACTTGTAAAGGTAAACCAGCATGGAAAGAGTTTATACCAGTATCAATGATATTTCTAGTTACCTGGCTTAACCGTGCCCTGAGTGAGAAGGATAATAGGTTAGCATTAGTAGCCCAGCCCCCCGTGCCTGGGGCAGGCTGGGAGGGAGGTGCGCTGTGGTTCCCGGAGCAGCCTGAGTTAGAGAAGGTTTCTAGGCAAGCCTGGAGATTATAAACATCTCTAACACAAAGCTGCAAAGGTAGATCACCTGCCAAAGGTCTAGAAGGTTATTCTGCAGTAAGTGTTGACCTTACCAAAGCACAGAACCCACTATCTATCAAACCCGTTTGGTCAACCCATCAGCCTTGCTAACCCATCAGACCCCCAAACATCAAGATTTTCTCTGCGTGCAAAAATTGCCTAACTGGATGTGCTTTTGTGGGGAAACAAAAATAAATCCCTTGTAGTCTGTTTGGCTACACGTTGTGATAGTGCTCATGTTATATAGACTACTCACTTGTGGGAGAAGGAATATGTTGGAGAAGGTTAAAGCACCTTGAAACATATATATTTCTATCTATGCTAAGGATTAGAGCAGAAAAATTATTTTAGTGAAATTACTGACTTGTTTGAACCCTGATGGAACAGCTAATTTTTGTTACTGTTTTTTTCTTAATCTACTTCATTTAGATAGAAGGTGGGATGTGCTTAAAAGGATTTTTTTATTTTGAACAAAGGATTGTTCTGGTTTTGGGCTCTTGCTTCAACTGGGAGTTATATCCTCCAGTGATACCAGGTTGAACCAATGTAAGTCAAGCCAGTGGTGCGGCTTTAGTCAGCTCACACGCATTCTGCTACAGGAGAAAATAAATATAATATCCTCTCTCATATTATCTCAGTTGTTGTTTCAGCTATAATGTATTAAAGCAGAAACAATTCAAATCAAAACAGAAAAAAAAAATCCATATGAAAAAGAAGAAACTGGAAGAATCTGATGTTAGTGAGAAAGATCCTGTTGGTGTCAATGGGGATTACCCTGTATCATGTAATCATAGGCAGGGTTGGAATTCTACGCAAAGGACACAGGCATGATACTTATTTTCAGAAGTATTCAGGTGTTTGCATAAGAGTCTTTCAAAAGTCTTTTCTAAAGAGTGTGGTTGGCACTCAGGTAATTCTGAAAAACTGTCTGAAGGCCTGAATTACCGATTACAGAATAAATATCAGTGTAACAGTATTGCTTAACATTGAGGTGCCTTTATGATGCCTGGTGTATGAGAGCTGAACCCCAGAGCTGAAACTGGGAAGCAGCATCTTCGCATTATTAGTTGGCTTTTTCATATTCAGTGTGAGAAAAAGAAGATAAGAGGATTTTATGCTGCTGTGTCTGTACTTTTAATAAATAAACAATCCCAGATAATTAAATGTGGATTTAACAGTTTTAAGGAACAGTTGCTGCTGACACAAAGAAATGTTTGCCGCTAAGCACTACTGTAATTCTTCACATAGGGACCTATTAAAACTGTATATCAAAAGGAAGGTTAGGCATAGGAGTCATTTATGTGGTGACATGGAGCTGAAAGTTCTGTGATTCAGGTAGGTGTGTTACCCTATCTAAAATAAAGTTCTCCAGTGGGACTACAGTATCTAAATCTTGTACTTACATGCAGTATTTGTGGACTCTGATGGTTCTTACCAGTTTCTATTGAAAGGTGTGGGCACATGATCAAGCTGGTAAGTGTGGTAGCTATCCACATGCATGAATAGCAAATATTTAATAATTTGGTTTAGTTTAGATTGCAATAAGAGGATTTAGTTGCATTACCTTTCATTTGCTGTTGGCTGAAAGCCTGCACAGGTTGTGGCAGTGGTAGTTCAGCTTACATAGGTATCGTCAAAGGTCTCTGATTTCTCTGGAAGGCTTCATATCTGCAGTGATGCAGTCTGATTCTTATAGTGGATTTCACTTTGGTGTTTTCATGGATTGTTGCAATGTCATGGATTTTCTTTCTTGCTCTCATTTAAAGTAATTTAAACTTTCTGTTGTTATGGTTGCAGAGAGGAACTCAAAAGCATGAACCCTGCTGAGTCCTAAAACCAGTAAGCCTGCATATTTCTGTGAGGAAGCTCAGAATTAAAGTGTTATGTTTTTTGTGTTTGGGGTTTTTTTGTGTGTGTGTTTGTTTGTTTTCCATGATGGTAAAGTCATCATTTCTCAATGACTAGGATTGCTTCTGTAGAGCAATAGCGGTAGAAGGGAATTAGATGAATGGGACGTATAGTCAATTTATACGAATTACATTCTACGAGGGCATGGTCGCAAATACACGGTTCATTCTTTACAGGTTCTCTTGGCCTGATCTGTTTTTGAAAACCTCAACTAAAGGAGCCTCCCAGGAGCTCAGCTGCAGTCCTTTGTTACTCTTCTGGTGAGAAAACTTTCCCTGACGTCTAGCCAGGGTCACTTTTGTTTTCAGTTAAGCTACTTTCATTTTTTCCTAACTTCAGTGGGTCTGTGCATAGGGTACATTTGATCCTTAACCTTTTTCGACATGCTTTTTTATAGTATGCTAGGAGGCTTGATGCTGGGAAATGCTGGAAGCTTTGACTTTGGGCAGGGACAGGCACTCAGGCAATTGTCTGGCACCCAAGAGGAGGGAGGTTATGACTATATGGGGCATTAGGTTGTATGCAAATGTCTTCCACCACCGTCGTATATTCATGTACCTAGGGAAAATATCAGGACTGGTTTGCTTTAGTTTAGCTGTTTCTCTCCTGCCCAATGTTTTTGTGTACCCCTGTGAAACTTCATCTTTTTTTCTGTGGTGTGTCCTCACTGAAATCCTGCTTTGCAGTTCCCTTTTGTTTTCACTTTTTCTTGAATAGTCCTTCTTGTTCTTCTGTTTCCTTCCTTAGATGATAAGGAGAGGGGACTAATTAATCTAAACAAACTTCTTCGTCTCCCCTCACCTTCTTGCGTTTTTATTTTCCCTAGCCGGGTAAGTGAGAGGGGGAGAGAGGCCTCACAGCAAGTAGGTGACAGCATATACCTTTCACTGTCAACGATACAAAGGCACAAACCTTTGAGCAGCAATTTCATCCATGGGTGGAAGGTGCATGGGTTCCCTTTCTCACTGTGTGCAGCAAATCAACTGATGTTGTTAGCACACGTTGAACAGCATACACTTTTATGCTTCTGTAGGAATACTCTTGTTTGAGAGATTGAGCAGCAGTGGTCCTTAGGCTGCTGCCGCTGAGCACTGTTGTTCTGCTGTGTTTTTGTGAGAGTCTCCATGCAGAGAGGACTTAACCTTGTGACTCTCCAAAAGCTTTGGCAGCTTCTCCCTCTTCTGCTCCAAACCACAACACACTTTCTGAGTGCGTATCATTATCTCTGTGCTTTATGTTGGCTGTCCCTGGAGCTATTTGCTTGGCAGAGCATTGCCTGTTCCAAGGCATCTTTAAACTGAGCCAGGCTGGGATCCAGCAGAAATCCAGAAGATGCGATATGAAGCAGTCTTCTGAAGAAGATGACAAGGAGACTGAAAACTGGTAAGATTGGTCTGCTGGCAAAAGCCTTGAGATGGTATGTAAATGAGCAGAGTGCAGTTCTTGCTTATACCAGTCTAACCCCTTAGGAGTCTGGACTTCAAGTCTTTGCACTTGAGGGGTAAATCATATTTCCTCCCTGCCCCCGCCCTCATCTTGTTTCCTTGTTTTGACTTTAAGTTTTGGGAGTAAGGACTAGCAGATAGATGTATTTTTTACAATCCCTACCACAGGCAACTACAGTATTTGGCTGTCTCTTTGTGTTTTATCTCTGTAAATGACAATGATGGTAATAGACCAGAAGGGGCAAGTGATCCGAGGGGAAATAAGCACTGCGGTATGAAACAGCTACTTTATATTTTAGTTAAAATTAATCTTATCAGATATAAGTCCTTCTAACAGATAAAAATTCTCGTACAGTTCGTTCCTAAGAGGTCTGAGAGGACCTTGAAGACTGGAAATGTGTTCAGGCAAAAATCTGGGGTTTTGTTTAACCTCAAAGAACAAGGGTTGACTTAAACCCACAAAACAGAAGCAGAGCAAAAAAATATGCAAACAAACCTCAGCACCAGCTTTGCCAACTTCCTGACCCCTCTCCCCTTAAAAAAAATGCCTGCAGCCACAGACAGATTTATTTCTCTCTGCAGACTTAATTTTTTAAGTTTGTTGACTTGGTTTTATGCATCTGATTTTTGACATCTCCATGACACTGTTGGAAACAGTGCCCCTTCCCATTTCTAGAAGTTTATATTAACTTCCCAAAGGTAAAACTCATGATTTTGCAAAGATGTTGAAAACTCATGTTCTCTAGAAGAGCGCTCTGCTTTCAGGAAGTTCCTCAAAGTGAACTCATACCTTCCATAGGCAAAGCTATTTGCAATTTGGTCTCAGGCTTTGAAGGACCTGAGTGTGTAATGGCTTCTTATTAGGCAGATCTCATCTTTTGTATCTGAAAGATTCTCCAGTGTCTTTGTGATCATGTTGTTCTTCTGACAGCGTAACATTAGGCTGAATCTGTAAATAGTATTAACCATCTTTCTTGCCAATTGCTACCCAGACAAGAAAATTACAGAAGTAGAAAAAGGGTGTTGAACCAATATTTTCCAGTGCTGTTCCAGTTTGGGTTCAGTTTTATCAGAGTTCTGTAGAATTTAAGAATGACAGTTTGTGTTTGTCCCTTATTTGACTCTTGGCTTGTTGAGATGCTTGTCTTCAGGGACAGGCTGGTTTGAGTTACCTACTTGATATATCTCCTGGGGAGGAGAAGTACCTTCATTCTCAGCATTGGCATTGCAGTTGAATTTTTGTCATCTGACCCCTTCTTTTATGATCCTGAGTGCAGCAGAAATAGAAATGACATGGCAGAAGTAATATTCCCTTCCATTCACCCTTCCTCCCGCCTAGACTTGCTAGTATTGGTATCTGCGGCAGCAGAGATGGGAAGGACAAGAGGTATGCTACAAAGACCTTTGTAAAACTATTAATGCTCGACCGAATTAAGAGGAAAAATGTTTTTGATTAAGAGAGTAAGTGTTCCTTGAACTCTATCCTAATTACAGCTGCATGTTTCTCCTCTCCTGACTTGGCCCAGCCCTAGCTACGATAGCCTGAGGTCTACTTTAATTTACTCCAGTTGGCTGTGATTCCTGAGGAGTTGTATGCCACCTGGCTATGGCTAGAACAGGGCTTATCCCAGCCGCTCCCTTTCCCCACCCTGAGAAGACGCTGTGGGCAGGAGTGTGTGGGTGCTGGATCTCCTGGATCGCAACCTGCCAGGTTGCCCTGGAGTGGGGAACCCCCACCAGAGAACTTGCTGAGAGTTTCCACTTTGAGCGACCTGGAGCACAGAGAAAGACCAAATGCCTGCTGATGTCCTTCAAATATTCCCATGTCCCCACCACAAAAAGTTTGAATGCTTCTATCCAAAACCCTGTAACTTTAAAGACACGCATTATGACCTCAGCACTGAAGTTAATGCATCTTGTTAGGGACCTTCTCTGCTTAAAACCCTTCCTTAAACAACTGTGGTTTTTAAGTCAAAGGTGCTAATATTTTGTCTTTGAAGCCTTTGCAAAAATGATACCCGCACAAACGAAACAGGAATATCGCAAAGAGAAGTGAGTTGCCTTAGTCAGTTTACAAAAGATGAGTTTATTGTTCATCTTGCTGAAAAGAATTTTATCATGCTGTTTTACTTAACTGAGTGCATATGAATAGTAAATGCAATAAATAATTACAGAATACAATGTTACACAACAAAGTCAGGTCATACTTCATTCAACCTGTAAACTCTTTTTTTCCCCCCACTCCTCTCAAACAGAAATAATAAATGCTTTTAAATCTTTCCTTCGTCCTTCACCCCCTTATATAAGGCCACGTTTTGGGTGTCATTATTAAAAATATTTGTGCTGAAGTGTAGGAGTTGATTTCTTGTCTGGGTTTTTTTTTTTCTTCTTTTTCCTAGGGCTATTGTTTCTTTAAAGAAAAAAAAGGCACCTCCACTGATAATATGCTATCACCAATACTGTTTCCAGCATTACCTTCCTGCATTACGTTTTTATGAAACGTCATGATTTATATCTAGGCCCAATATTCAGTTCTGTCTCTGTTGATGGTAGACTTAATGCAACCACACTTGTATCTTAAACTTTTCCTTTTACTTCAACTTCATGTTGCAGTAGCCAGTTGTCAGCAAGAAGTTGTTTCACTTTACAGTTCAGCAGATTAATTAATGGTGAAAAAAATTCATGATCTGTCTGACTTACAGAACATGGGCTCGTTTAAGATTATAGTGAACTACAGTATTTTAAGCTGTGTAAGTGGAAATGTGAAACTTTGAGTACTATTGTTTGTAAAAATGAATTTTCTGGATTTTTGAGCATCTGGATCTGTTCTGTGCAACTTACCTGCAGAGTTTTGCAACTGGTTTGGTTTTACTGAGTAGTTATTGAAAATATTATTGAATAAATATTTACACAGTGTAAAAATGCCTTTCAAAACCATTTCCTGCCTTTTGTGTGATAAGGGATGTGATAAAAACATGGAGGAAGAAAATCCCTAATCTCAGGAAGTTTACTAATTATGGTCATCAAACAAGCCCATTACACAACAGTTTTGATTGTTTCTTTATTTTATCCTATAGTATCAGCTTTTTCATGAAGTTAATTTTCATTCTTTCCCGAGAACTTTACTTTTCATCAGTAAATTTGCAATTGTTTGATAATATAATGTGAAAATGGAGAAAATGTACTGATGCTTTTTTGGTAAAGTGAAATAATTGTTTTAATTGGTAATATATTGAAGTTCCATGCTTGACTGTGCAGTATTTGGCAAAAAAAAAGGTATAAAATACACATTTTCTGAGCTCATTAAAAGACTGAGCTTTCCTACAAAACAGACTCAAAACATTTTTCTGTCATGGATAGAATTATTGAATTGAGTGTCCCTGTTTCTTTAATACTGCTTCATTTGATCAGGCGTGTTCGGTAGTTTGCTTATTGGGCGGTTTAGAGTGGAGTTACCATGAAGTGTTGGCAGTTTGTAGATAAGTTTCGGCTTAATGTTGGAAGTTCAGTTATGTTAGATCGTTTTTTCCCCTTATTTTACATTTTGAGGAATTAGTACCCTGCAAGTGCAGTTCTAGCTGTTGATAGTGTTATTCCCAAGTCAGATGTGTTAGTGGTACCAATTCTTGGTGTAGGAACAAGTGGAGTACTAACACATGTGTGTATTCAGTGTATACATATGTGTGTGCATGTATATGTATAACTTACATATAAAAAAGTATATAATAGATACAAAAATATAAATGTACTATATACTTCTCTCTGTCTCACCAAAGTAATTGAAAGGCCAGAGCACTTTTCCAGGACACTAGTGGCTGAAGAGAGCAGTGTGCTGAAAAAATTCCTGATCTTCTGTAGCTCACATACCATTCCCAGAAGTCTGGGAAAGGTTTTTGAATCCCTTGTAAAGGAACAGAGGGTGCTCAGTATTTTCATGTGAGTTAGTTGACAGTGGGATGAAAATTACAGATGTGTTGTCTGTGTGAACTGGGATATTAGTCATCTTTGCTGACTAGGATGTTGAAAATTTCAAGAATTGAAGTTGTATCATTATATACGTAGCTTGGTTAAATGTGGCACTCAGCATTGTGACCAGCGAGTTACCAAAACCCCCCCACCCCCCACAACTTGCTGCTTTATTCCCCACTTCTCTATTGTGTGCATGAGAGCACATTTGTGAATAGCTCTTTGCATTTTTTTCCTCTCATATATTTGGTGATCTAGGTTAGATGCACAATTGTTTTGTCAATGGAAGTTTTCCCACTGATTTCAAAAGGCTGAGGGTCAGACTGTTGTCACTTTCTCTTTGTTGAAAAAGACCTCTGATAACCTGGCCTGAGGTCAGGAAAAAATGTGCGTGTGCGTGTATGTTGAATTTTCTCAAAAGAAATCTGAAAAACTCTGTATTATATAACTGTTGTTCTAGCAAAACTAGAATTGGTGGAAAAAGCTTCAGAACATTAGTATTCACTGGGATCTTTTAATTGTAGATGCATTTGTGCACGCATGCATTCCATGAAGATTGCTTCATGCATTAATCATCTTCGTCAAGAGAATAATTTAACATGTATTAAACAGTATTTATATAAAAATCATGATATAGTATAATATTATGTGACTGCATGATCTCAAATTTTTAGGCATTTAAATCCTAAAAGTAGCGTTGTTTCAGATTTTCTGGAGTCTTTTTCAAAAAAACCCTAAGGCCAGGATTTTCAGATACAGTTTTCAAGTGTTAGTGGCATATTTGGTATCTTACACAGCTTTGTAGATTTCCCCTGACTGTGTATTAAACTTGTAAGCTATGCAATTTGTAAATGTTCCAGAATAGATCTTTTGTATGGTTTATGTTATTTGTAAATGTTTTATCTAGGATATTTTTTTAATCAGTTTCTTCTTCAGTGTTTTTTCTTTGCAGCCTTTATTTTCCAGTTCAGCTACTGACTGTTTTAAAATGTCATTAATCAGTCTCTACCCGTTGCTTGCATTGGATACTGGAGCTGATTCTAGCTGTATAGGATTAACATTGAGATGCATTTCCAGGTATTTCTGCCAATGACATGGAAAGACAAAGTATCAGGGAAATGGGGTCAGCGGAGACAGAATTGCTTGCCCCAGTGGCAAAAACCTTCACAATAGCAGGGAGCATGAAATCTCCCTGGAAGCAAAGAGCTCATTTATTTTTGGTTTTCTGAACGACATTTCCAATGCTTTGCCTGAGCAGGCCAGGTGTGTTTTTGTGCTTGCCTTGTGTGCAGTGGTGTGTTCTGAGTAGAGGCAGGGCCAGACTGGGAAGCCTTTGGATATGATCTGAATATTCCCAAAGTTTCTGTTAGTATAATGTTTAAAAGTGTGTTTATAGCTGTTGTCTGGTTTTTAAATAGTTCGGTGGCTTGTGAAGAAAATAGCAGTATTACAGTTCCTGGTTCATGACAGGTTTTGTGGAGCATCTCTCTGGAAGTAATCTGTCTTGACATGACTGCAGGGTGCCAGTCTTGGCTTGATAGAGCCAGGTATGCTTCTGATGGTGTCACGAATGAATACAGTCTTGGCCAGTTTTAAAAGTGAGTAAACAGCAAATCTCAACAGCACCTCTGGGTCTGTTTCAGAGAATTTTGTAGGTTATGCATGTGGTTACCAACACGTTGAGTAACTTTCTGGCAGAGGAATTAAAATTTTTCTTTATTCTTACTTGGGTAAACAGGGACTGCCAAAAAGTCTTTGCTTCTCGATCATTTCTCACAAATGGTTCTGTCCTGTATTCTGTTTGTGAAATACCGAGCCAGTTTAGTCTTTCACCTGTGTAATACCAGCAAGCCATGGAGAAGATAGAGACTGGAGAAGTTGTGGGATTTTGGCCTTGCAGATGGTGAATTAGTATGATGGGAACAAAAAGCCAATCTAGGCATTGTGCTGTATACTTCACCTCTATGGGAGTGTTCTGTAATTAGACTTACATGCAGTACCCAAGGGGGAATAAAAACTATGTTTTAAAAACCAGTTATGGATAAACTGCATAATAAATTGAGGCCTGACAGGCTCTTTTCTGTGCTTTCCTTTGTGCAGTGCGCTTTGGTTGCTGCTTGGTTCCTATTCCATGCCCGCTCTCTTTTTATCTTTATTCTTTCATTCTGTTTCTGTTAGGTGTTGTGAGTGTATGGGTTTTTTCTTTCTGTCTCCTTGGTCCTTGCATGCGTTTGTTACTACATACGGTTCTTCTCCCTGTGTCCTGTGTGTTACGTGATGGTTCTGCAGATCCCCAACTCACACCAGTCTGAGGAAGAGGACAGGGCGCAGGGGACGTGCAAAGCTCGTGTGCTGCTTCCTGAAGGCAGATGTTTGTGCTGCTGCCTCTGTTTGACAGGGTAAGGCAGAGCTGAACAGCGTGCTTGTTATTTCACACATGGCATGGTGTTTGCAGCGGGAAGAAAGATGGAGCCATGCTACCTCTCCCTCTTCCTTTCTGCTCTTTTGCTCTGCCTCCATTCAATGCATCTGTGGCTTTCTCCTTCCTGATTGCAGCTCCAGGGACACACATGCTTCCAGTGGCTACCACTGTTCTTTCAGGCTTGTAGCAGGAATAAGAAAGACTTACTTTAAGGTAACAGACTGCAGGGTTGAAATCTTCACTTTGATGCCCGACTGCATTGAAAGTGGACCTCAGCTGCTATGTGTGATGTTGCTTATCAGTACCTGAAGCCCAATGCACGGCTGCTTTCAGGACAGCTCAAGATCTTTTGGTCTCAGGCACGTGGCTTTCAAGCAAGAGCCAAATTTTGTAAGGTCTTTTTCTCATTCACTCAGCTAGAGACCCCACAAAAGGGAGGTCTTCATTTTAATCTTTTCAAATTGCAACCATGTCTGTTATTAAACTTCACATAGAAAGAGTCATCAGTAAGGCAGGGTTGGTTGAAACCAGCTAATGCTGGGTGCGTTGCTGCCATTCCTAGAGCTTCCCAGCTGAGTGTGGCTTCCTTACCCAGCATGCGTGAGGGAGGGTTGTTGGTTTGTTGCCTAGCAGTGGTCAGAATTGTTTGGAAGGAGCGCAGAGCTGATGGCAATTAACAAAGCCATCCCTTTTATTATATCTAATCAGCATTTGTACAATTAGTTTCCATCATTTTTAAAAACAAAATCCATTCTCCTTCTGTTTTTTCACTTCTTTTTGAGGAGGGAAACTGAAGAGTTTTTTTTTAAGTATCAATTATCTATTTTTGGTGTAGATCAGATCAGTCGTGGAAAGTTAAGTCTTGCGTATATAAGTCAAAGTGTGACGCTGTAAACGCTCGGAGTACTTTGTGTCCAACTTGCAAAGATAACTGTGACTGGTGTTTGTGGGGTCTAGTATTATGCAGATGAATGAATGTGAGTGAAATACAGATACAGAAACCTGACAGAGAGGGTGAAGTCTGAAGACCTGCTCAGAAATAGCTTCTGTTTGTTTCATCTGCAGAATTTAGTAATTCTTTATGTTTTTAAAAAAGCAGCATCCGTAAGAAGAAAACACAGTGTGTTTTTTAAGGCAGATTGTGTTGAACTGAAGGGAAAAACCTCCTGTGAAGGAAAAGGATTTTGCTTCTGCTTTAAGTGCTAATGTCAATGCAGCTTCAAATTTGGAGTGATCATTATATAAAACTACCCATACTTTAGCTCAGTTTTGCTGGCTTATGTAGTTCCAAACCAGCAGAGCCAGATCTGACAGAACAGCCTGTCTAGTAAAAGAACTGCAAGAAAGCCAAGTGCTTAAAGATTGGCACTCATCTTTTTTCAGACAAAATGCACTAGAGTATACCTTTATACCTGAAATGTAGTGATTGTTTTCTTGAGCTGCTGTCACGTTTGTTCGATTATTTTACCTTTTATATGATGCAACCCAGAGCCTCAGGGTATCTACTGACATAGCAATTGCAATGGAATATAGAAGTAATTTTTCCAGCCCTTTCACGTTGTTCCTGCTCATTTGACAGCACATTTCATGCATCAGCATTTGAATGCCATACTACTTTCTAGCTATAAACCAAATGACTGTTCTGTGAAAAAGTCCTAAGACTAGTGAAGGGATACAGTCTCTCGGAAATAGAAAAAGATATCTGGTGTTGAGGTGGGAGAGAGAGATGAAGTGACCTAATATATTTACTGAATAATCATCCGTATTTGTTGTATGATATTATGTAATACAGCTATAACATAAAGCATAACGGGTGGTACATGTTTCATGTAAAATTTAACTTAACCTTTGTCCTGGTTTTACCAGGGACAGTTACTTTCCTTCCTAGCAGCTGGTACAGTGCTGTGCTTTGGATTTAGGGTGAGAATAATGTTGATAACACACTGATGGTTTAGTTGTTGCCAAGCAGTGATGGACTTTTCAGCTTCTTATACTGCCCTGCCAAGGAGAAGGTGGGGGGAACACCCAAGAAGCTGGGAGGGGGCACAGCCAGGACAGCTGACCCCGACTGGCCACAGGGATACTCCATACCATATGACGCCAAGCTCAGTATATAGCTGGGGGGTGGGGTGGGAGGTGTCGTGGATCAGGAACTAACGGCATCAGCTCCTGGTGGTGAGTAATTGTGCTGTCATTGCTTGTTTTGTTTTTGTTGTTGTTTTTGTAATTACTGTCATTATTATTAATTTTCTGTCCTATTAAACTGTCTTTGTCTCAACCCGTGAGTTTTACCTTTTCCTTTTAAATTCTCTCCCCTGTCCCACTGGGTGAGGGGAGTGAGCTAACAGCTGTGTGGTTGTTTTAGCTGCCTGCTGGGTTAAACCATGACAGCCTTTCTCAGGAGAGGACCCACAGAAGTTTCTGTAGGTTCTGCTGCTGCCTGATGCAGTGAGAAGATCTGAGCACCACCAAAACTAGTGCTTTGATCTAGGGAATGTAGAGTTTCCCCAACCAGTAGTGCCTTTTCACCCCTTCTTGATGGAAAAAAGAAATTATCTCCACCACCACAGAATGCTTTAGCTTGAGGATTGCCCCACCTCACCCTTCATAGTACATAATTTGTTCATTCACTTTCATGGTAATGTGCCTCTGGATCCTTAGCGTTGCTATTCAGGAGTTTTATGGAGAGTTTGAGTGGCAATGGGCCCTTCTGCTCCCCCCAGGAAGGGGGCATTAGGACTAAGTAGTGATGTAAGATGTCCGTGGTCGTGCGAATGAAACCAGGCTTAATCTAGAAGAAACAGAACTGTTGAGGTTTGCTTTGGCTAATGATGTGTATGACAGAGCATGTGTATATCCATTGTTTCTCCCCTTCCCTCTGTCCTTTTCCAGTTCTACTCCAGTTCTCCAGTGTACCTGCACATGCATAAACTCATTCAGTACCCATGTCTTCCCCTACCGTGAGCAAATAAGGCTTCACGTAAACATTTGTGAGCTGAACGTAGCAGTGGAGAAGCAGGCATGGTTTGCAGCAGGGCGCTGGGTGAGAGCAGAGGGTTCAGGAATGTCTGCTGAGTTCTGCTGTTGTTGTAGGAGAGGTGGGGGAGGATGCAGGGATGTGGGCAAGGGCGAAGGGAGAGCACCGTGTGTGCAAGGGGAGTGGTAAGAAATTGGTGAAGGGGATTAATAACCTAGTGCATGGTGAAAGCCATTTATCTTGGTATGTGTGGAGTGTGATACCTGCTGATAGACACTGTACCCTGGGAACTACCTCAAACAAAGAACGTTTTGCAGCTCGGTGTAGTTGTTGTTCATTAGCAGAACAAGAAGTCAGGAGGTTTATTGTTACTGGTGCTGGCAACTAGTTAGGCAGATGAATGCAGCTGGCAGTGCTCTGAGGAAACTGGAAAGATGAACGTGTGAATCAAGTATCCGGAATGTATGTGCTTCTGATGTATTTGTAGACAGGCACTTATCCTTCACTGGAGCTGTGATCAGTAACTACAGTAAGTACATCTTTCATTTTAGGGTGGCGTCCTATTAGCAGTCCTGACCCAGAAACTGTTCTGTCATCACTAGTTGGTGTTAATTTAAATATATGCAGTACTGCCTCTCCAGTAATTTGTCCTCAATTTTTAAAAAGGCAATGATGAGAATATAATGTTTCAAATTAAGAATTGCCATTTCACCTGTTAGGTTGTTCAAGGTTTATTATCATAACTTTTTTTTTTTAAATATTTAAGGTAAATTTGTGTAGATGTCTTTCACCCATTTCACTTTAGTCTGTTTTTTATTGTTAAAAAGCCATCTGTCAGCTGTCTTCCTTGTGTTGATACTGGGAGGCACTGACCAAGTTACTCCTTTAATCTTGTTCTGATAGAGTGAATATTTCAAGTTTCTTTCACTTCTTCCCAAATGACAGGCTTTCCAGAGTTTCTTTGGTTTTTTTTTTAAACCCCAGTCTGAACCATTTTTAGTTTCTTAAAGTATTGATGCAAAGAACTAGCTAGGTTTCTTCAATTATATGAAAAAGTTGCCATCTTCCTACCTGGATGCTTTTGTCTTCATAGGACTGTTGTATCCTCCCCTGCCCCCACTTAATAACGGCATTGCTGTGATCTCACATTCACTTGCCTATTCATGGTGATGCCCAAGTCCCATTCAGAGCTGCAGCTTTTTAGGACACAAACCTTATTTCATGAAACTGGCATCATTTTCTTGTTATAGATGATCTTGCCCTTTGCAGTTGTTTAAAATGCATGCTTTCAGGAGATCCTGTCTGATCAAGTGACTCAGGGTTTTTTTTTTTTCCCACAAATAACTGGTTTGCCTCATTATTTGTCACTTTAGTAGTTTTTGGGATGTCTACAAATTTTACTGGGATGATTTTGTATTGTCTTACAGGTCGTAGACAAACTGTTGCAAAATCCTGCCTGAAACTGGAAAACAGTTACCTACTAAAAGCTGTATTTTGGAATTTATAATTAGACCCATTTTTATTATTTAATTTAATTAATTACTAGGGGGTTGGGTTCTTCTTCTTTTTTTTTTTTTTTT
>VWZZ01000400.1:102537-126474 GCA_013399095.1 Psophia crepitans
TTTTTTTTTTTTTTTTTTAATACTGTTACTTTTTAACACTGGCTAGGCTAGATTCACATCTTACCACTACTAGAGCTCTCCTGCACAGAGTTGTGGTTATAGCAGGCTCCTAATTCTGAGTATGTTTGTGGGAAAAACAGATCCCAATTTTAATGCCTATTTATTTTATACAAAGGAAATTGCTGATTTTTTGGTTTATTCCCCTGACTGGTTAATTGTATTAGGGAAGGAAATGTTCTATATGGAATTTCTGATGCTAGAGCTGAAATGTTTTGAAACCTCTAAACAAATCTTTCCCCCTCTCATCCTCCAGAATCGTATCATTATTGAATCATACCATGAGACTACCAAGGTCTTATTCTGTTATCTGTTTACACAATTGTATTGGGTTCACATGGCAAGGTTTTTGTAGCAGGGTTCTGCAGGGGTGGCCTCTGTGCAAGAGGAGTGGAAAGGAAGGAGCAGGGGAGAGAAGCTGTCGTGGACTGATCAAAACCCCTGTTCCCCATCCCTCTGCGCTGCTTGGGGAGGGGAGGAGGTAGAGGAGTCAGAAATGAAGTGAAGTTGAGCCTCAGAAGAAGAGAGGGAAGGTGGTTTAAGTTTTGTCTTTATTTCTCACCATTCTACTCTAATTAGCAATAAATTAAATCACTTTTCCCCAAGGTGAGTCTGTTTTGCCCATGACAGTAACCGGTGAGGGATCTCTGTCCTTATCTTGGGAGAATCTTATATTCTACCTCAGTCACATGAGAATCTTGTATTCTGCCTCAGTCCGATTGAGGAGGACGCGTGAGAGAGCAGCCGGGTGGACATTTAGCAGGCAGCCACCCAAGCCACCACAAAAATAAAGATTTTTGACAAAAAATTTTAGCAGTCTTGTTTCCTTGAATTAGAACAATAATATGTTTATTGTCAAGAGTTGTGATAATGCTGGTCATATCCATGAATAACTGATCCATTGGATAAATGGAAATATAAAAATAAATACACCATACATGTGCTTGGCAGTAGTCATCATGGATGATTGCTCTTCCTCCCCAGCTCTAGCACTGAATTGATGCATTTTGTTTTATTCTACCACTGTATGTAGTTCAAAAATTCTTTGCTGTCTTTTAAAATTGAACTAATTACAAGAGCTATTTATGCTTGTATTAATCATCTTTAATTTTATTTTGTTGCTTTTAATGTATTTTCAAATACAAGTCACCTTAATCTGGCTGCAGAAGGAATAGCTTTTTGATTCTTTTTATAATTTTTTGGGTTTTTTTTTTTTATGGCATTATTTATGTGGTGTAAAATAACTACTCTTCTATGTTTTTGTTGTGATTCAGCCCCAGCTGGCCGCTGACCACCACACAGCCACTTGCTCCCCCCCTGCCCGGGTGGGATGGGGAGCAGAATGGGAAAGACAAATGCAAACCTCATGGGTTGGGATAAGGACAGTTTGCTGGGACAGCAAAGGGAGCACAGCACGGAACAACAGCAGTACGGATAATGGAATGTACACAACGGGTGATAACAGAGAGCAGTTTACCAGCACTGCAGCTAACCTGACTGACGCTCAGCCCACACCCAGCCCGTCCTGGAGCAGCACCCCTCCCAGGCCAGCCCCCTTTTATGGGGAGCATGATGGCGCATGGTGTGGAATAATCCCGGCCAGCTCTGCTCACCTGGCCTGGCTCCTTCTGAACATTAACTCTATCCTACCCAAAACCAGAACAGTTTTTTAGTATTGGTACATTATAATACTATTCTTCCCTTAATGAAAATTAAAAAAAAAAAAATTGAAATAAATGAGGAAACCATGCCAAAATTTATTGTTCATGGAAGAGCTTTGTAATTATTTCTTACTGCAAGCTCCAGTCAGTGGATTTTGGAACAGCATATGAGCAATTAGTGCTGATAACAAATTGCCAGTAGCTCATTTTGGAATGTGACCAACATAAAATTGTTAAAGCTCTGAAGAGAGGAGGGTGTCGAATTAATGTATAGATTCAGTACCTTGTAAGGTGCGTTTTGTATTTATCTACTAACATCTTGGATGTGGATATAGCTGCTTTACTAAGAGGAACTTGCTTTTTGATTTTTTGCTTTTTTCTTCTCTAATTCCATGCCCCATACAGGCATACTTCTTCACTGTACCTTTATTTACTGTATTTAAATTAACAGACACAGATGTATCTTGGTGGGCTGTAAGGAGTATGTCCTGTGTTTGCTTCATTAGTCTGTCCGTAGAAGCATGCAGGGTTTTTTCCAGTTATTTAATGTCGTTAAGCAGTTGTGGGAACACAGAAGTCACACATTCAGCTGTGTACCCTTCCTTGTCTTCTGCAGGAGGTTCTTCCTAGTACAATCAAATTTTTCAGTGGGCTTAAAAGTAAAATGCGTATGTTGAGATCTCTTCTGTCACCTAAGTGTTACTAATAACCTACAGTGAAAAAGACTACTTTTATTATTACTGTATGGATAGAGAGTAGCAAGCATGAAGACATCACCTGGTCTTTCCACTAGACTGGTAATACATGCACCTGCGAAACTCATTTGTTTCCTGCTCAGTAGAGCAGTATGTTTTCTTTTGGTATCTTCTTTAACTAATACTAGGTATGTCATATCTCAGAGTGGAGATTTTATTTTAAAAGGCACCCCTAGAGACTGAGTTAGCAGAAGGAGACTTAGTATCGTGGCGTTGGTTTCATACAGAGTCAAGATTTTGTTTCTGTTCAAACCATTGTGCTGGTTAAAAGGCAGCAAATTAGGAATGAAATTGGATTGGCATTTATGGAATGTTTATCTTTTTCTCCAAGAAGCTGAAAGTTTCTAATTGACGTGTTAACTGGGTCCTGGAACGTCCTGTTGTGTCTTTTTGTTTCAAAGATGTAAAATGGCCTAAGATTGATTCACCTGTCCTTCTGGATGGGTGATGCAAATACTAGCTGAAGTTGAACTTGCCAAATTTTACATGCTAATCGTGAGAATTGCTTTTTCCCTGCTTGTAACAAACTCCTCTGCTGGGATGCTGGCATCCCGCACGTTAGCAGCTCCACAGCTTCCCATGCCAGAGGCAACTGGCAGGCATTGGTGCCTGGCCATGGCCTTCTCAAGCTTGCAACAGGTTTGCAGCATATTCCTCAGCCTCAAGGTAGCTCTGTGGCCTGCCAGTATCTGATCTGGATGGAAGACATGGAGGACTTGTGAATCCTGAGATGCCACTGAGATGTCTGTCTCCCCTGTGGGCTGGATTTCAAAGAATTTGGGAGTTCTGAATGAGACAATAGCATCTGAATAGTTAGTTGTTGTACGGATGAATGAGCCAACAATGTTAATACTCCTTGTTAATGCCAGTATTCTTAAACTGGATCATCTGAAACATTTGGAACTAAGTTCTCATGTTTAAAATTGTTCCTTTTGTGGAACCTGCCCATGGAAAATTGTGTCATTTGAACTAACAGACGACCTTCTCATCCACAGCATAATTTGTAGATTGAGACCTGATTCAGTTCTCCTGTTTTATAGAGGAATTGGATCAATGCCTAATGCAACAGCTTTAAATCAAGATTTGCTGGCATATCTGTGTGGGGTCCAATTATCTCAATATTCCTTTGCAAAAGAGTGCCTGGGGCTGCAGTACCATGGATTTGGGCTGAAATTTTGACTTAATTTATTTTCCTTCTAACAGCTTTATAAAGATAAGAAAATGAAGGGCCAGTAAGATAAATATCTTTTTTTTTGTGTGCATTATTAACATAAATGTCTTAGATGCTAATTGATTTCACCTATTTAAACCTGTGTACAGGTGTAACCTGATGAAGGTATCAGTTTGCTAGCTGTCTATATAGGAGAGGTTGTGAAATAGTATTTCACCCTGGGAGATAGCTTGATATTTTGGATCATGAAATTACATAAGCTTAGAATGGTATTTTACATTTTTCTGTATAAAACAGTAAATGAAGAAATATTAGAAATGTTCCCTGAAAGGCATGTAAGTATAAAGTTTTAAGGATTACACTGGCTTGAAAGAAAGTTTCCTTTTAAATGTTAAACTTACACAGTTGTGATAGTACCTAGCACATTATTAGCTGAAACAGGTCTTTAAAGTTACCTTGCTCGTTACAACTAGGAGACATGTCCTGCCTTTAGAGCAATCATCTTTTAAGAAATTTGAGCTTAAAAAAAAATTTAAAATAATTGAATTACTTACAAGTGTTGTTTTGGAGATGACTTTTGAAGTGTGAGGATTCTGTATGGTCTGCCTGAGTTTTTAGGCAGATAGCAATCGTTTCTCCCTTAGGCCAAAAAAAAAAAAAAAGAGGAAAAGAAAAAGTTCAGATGAAGATAATTGGAATTCAGTATTCAGCTTAGTATTTCTCAAACAGCCTTTCTCATTTCTATGTTTAAAAAGGGAATGAAGAATAATCTTAGCTTTGAGAAGAATAGATGTATCCACAGATCTGGCTGTGGAATGCTTTAGCTATAAAGTAAGAAAACTGTCAATGTCTTTTAACACAAATTACATGTAAGAGAGATGTTTTTCTTTATCAACAGGATGTTTCCAAACCATAGCAAATTTGGCTCCGTAACACAGATGGCAGAAATTACACCATCAACAGCTACAGTTCAGTGCTAAGTTATGACATATCTACTGTCTATAATGGCGTGGATCTTTTCTAATTTTTGCCAGTTCATGAGCAGTAATTACTGAAGAGTGAAAGATTGATTTCCAGTTTCTGTTGGGACTGGTTTGCTTTCCTCATCAAGTTAGTAAGCATAAGCAAATTCAGAGTTGCATTGCCTTTCCCGGAGGAAAGTCAAAGCATTGTTCTGTTACAATAGAAGTGATTACAGCTAGCCCTGTTTAAGCTGTCCAAACAGCTTTCTCTTTTCAACAGTAATAGTTCATAGTAGTACGTATAGCTAAATCGGTTGCATAAAAACTTGAAAGACAAAAGTAAATGTAAGAATTGCAAAGTCAATCATCTATGTTGTAATTAATGCTAAGCTATCAGATCATACTATGCTTGAAATGGCTTCTGTGTGGGTCACTGAGATGCTTGTGCCATTGTTTCAAAGTGGACCTGCTGGCAGCACGGTAATTTATTGAAAGTAAGCTGCTTGAACTAAGAGACTTCTGTTAATAATTATTTAAACGAACTCATGACAAGTATTGCTGGCCTAGAACTTTCTTAGTCTTCTCTTTAGAAACTCCTCAGAGGTGGCGTTTCTGGAAATTGTGCTAAAGGTAAACAGAGATTAATGGTATGATTGACTTTATGTATAACCTATCTTTGGTTTGTTTGCTTTTAAAGTTAAGCAGACTTGCTGGTTAACACTAGAATATTTCACTGTAGTTAGGAGTTGTAGTTAATATCTAAGAGCTCTGGATAACTTTTTTGTACTCCTGCTTTCTTTTTATATAAACATAAACAGTATAATAATGAACATAAAATATGTTTGAAGGGGTAGTCTTAATGAGTGTGTGTACTGTGAATTAATCATATACTATCACACTTAAAGTATTTTTCAGTTGGTGTATTTATACCTTCAAAATATATTTGTTAAAGTTAATATATTGGTTAAAGTGACTAGCCTGTGGCTAAATAATATTTTATTGTCTTGAAACAGTAAGTGTACTGTTTGTAAATTTTTCGATAAAAAAGTACTGATAGTGCCTGTTGACCAGACCACTTTCCAATGTTTTTTTCCCCAGTGTTTATAGTGACATCAATTATATAAAATTCTTGTAATATTTTGTGTATGAGGAAGAGGTTTCTTACAACATCCCTTAAAGCCAGGGATAGGGGCATCCTTACCCCAGACTACTATTTCCATGAATTCATGTTCAAGTCTAATTTCAGCCAAATGCAAGTAAAGTGATGCAGCATTACTCTCTTCTGCAGACTGTGTAATGTATGGCTGGTAAGTTATGTGATAGGCTCACTTACACGGGAGGGAACCTCTGAAGGCCTTGTAGTCTAGCTGCCTTCCAAGTCAGAGCAGATTGCTCAGGACCTTTCCCACGTAAGGTTTGGCTGTCTCTAGTGGCAGGGGCTCCATAACTTCTGACCAACCTGTTCCTGCATTTATTTACTCCCCAGTAGGGAATTTCCCTTACTGTGCCTTGGATAATTTCCTCTTCTTACTATCCATCTTTGAGAGTCTGGCTCTGTTGTTTCTTACTGCAACTACATCCTCCCTTGACTTCTCCTCTGCAATGCAGACAAACAAGTTCTCCTAGACACTTGTATGTTCACGTGCTGCAGCTCCCTAGCCACCTTTGTTGCCCTCTGCAGAACTTCATCCCATTTTATCTTTGTGCAGGACTTGGGTGAACTTACTGCTGTTTCCTTTTGTCTCTAACCTACCAGGGATCTTTGTTTAATTTATAACTCTAAGACTGCAAACATTCCTTTCTTTTAACACTAGTGTAGTATAAAAGAAACTTCAAGTTGAGTGGAAATCTCAAAAGGCATTCTGGGTTCCCACTGGTGTGGTAATCTGTGTGACTTGGGTACCAGAACACTTCAGCTGAATATCAAAAAGTTGGTGAATTGCACCTTTTCTGAGTTGGACTATCTGGTAAACTGGTAACTTGGGGTGTTTATGACAAGTGCTAGTGGTGCTGTGTTTAATTAATCTTTGTCCTCCGTACCCGTTTATTTCTGCTTAGTGATATTCCAACTGTAACAGCAACGTACCGTTTTGGTCTATAAGAGCAGATCCTTGCAATTTTGTCTGGTTGCATTTAATCTCATTTCTATTGATCCTGTTCTCCAGGTAGCTTTCTTTCTGTAAGGTGTGTCTATCCTCTTCCTTTGCAGTTAGTAATTTTAGACTGGGATTTATATTAACTGCAGAAATGCAAAAAAAAAAAAAAAAGCTATGTGGTGTATGTTCCACCTTTGACCTCAGAGGGCCTTGGTTTGGTAATGTTCATATAAAAAATTAAAAATCTGCTGTTATTTTGATGTAACCAGCCTGTGTGTTCTACAGTTCCTCTACAAAACTCTACTTTATCCAATTTAATTAGTAATGTCTCATGTGATACCAAACCATATATTTTACTGAGCTCAGACTGGTGAGATGTACTGTGTTTTCTGTTCTTGAAAATCACTTGTCAGCAATAAAGAGTGGTTCCTTAGTATATCAGAACACCCTACAACCAGTGAAAATCTAGGAAGAAAAGGCTGAATTCTCTGACATAGCTCAGCTCTATTGACGTAAGTGGATTTATGCCAAAAAATAAGAAGGGGCCACTGAATACACGAATAAGCATTTTGGTGAGTAGCATTTAGTTTCTTATTACAGGAAGGTTGAATGATGCTTTCGTATACAAAAAATGTATATGGACAAAAGGAAGTCAATACAAACACGCAAACCTCCCGGTCTTTGAATGTAACATACTCTTACTTTCCTACTTTTAGTGTTAGGTGTATTCTTGTTTCAGTAAGAACATGGAATGGTTTTGTTCTTGCTAATTGTTGGGGGTTTTAAACCAAGATTTAATCCTGTAATGACAGACTAAAGCAGGGTGATACAAAGGCCATATGTTTAAATGTTACCTCAGGTATATAGTGATGAGAAACTGCCCCTTACCTCCAAACAGTGTTGTTAATAAAATAATTTTGCCTAAGTGATAATTGCTGTCCTACCTAAGCTGAAAACTGTAGTGTTTTTTGGTTTATTGCAACTCTGAACAAGGCAACAGATGAGTTCCCTTTGTTTAGCAAGAGCAGAGTCAAATGTTACTTTTGCTTCAAAAATGTTCTCAAAACCAGCAACACTGAATGGAGCAAAATGTGTATCTTGGTTTCTGAGTACAGCAGCCTGGATGGACCATTCTCAATGCAGCTGCACAAGTGAAGGTGATGCTTCCTCTTATTTTACTTGCTTTTTGTTGTCTGTGCTTGATTACCATACTGTGCTGCTTCTGTGCCAAAATGTCACATCCCCAAACCCATCAATTCACTTTCTTGAGGAAATGTCACCAGCTTATTTCAGGCTTTGATACTGTCTTCAAAGCATGATGTCAGTGCCGCCTTTTTTCACAGTGTTCCCAAGAGAAGTTTTTGCTCTCGTGGCAGGGAGTGACAGCCAGGTAATAGCTGAGTTTATAAAAGCCTTCAGACAACTCTAAAGTGCATAGATGTGAATGGTTTGAATGTAAAAATGTGAGAACTTCATTCACTTCATGAAGTGGTAGAATTTAAAATCTTTGGCCATAGGAGGAAAACTGCCTCCAAAACTTCAACTCTGGATATGGGAAGAGCAGACTTCAGACTGCTCGGGGAACTAGTCAGTAAGGTCTTCTGGCAAACTGCTCTTGAAGGCATTGGGGCCCATCAGTGCTGGTCACTTTTTAAGGGCCACCTCCTAAGTGCTCAGAAACAGACGATTCCAAAATGCTGCAAATCAAGCAGGTGGGGCAGAAGGCCGGCTTGACTGAACAGGGATCTTCTTCTAGAGCTTAGGTGGAAAAAGAAAGTGTATGGCCACTGTAAGCAGTGTCAGGCAACGTGGGTGGGCTACAGGGGTGCTGCTCACCTTTGTAGGGAGAAAATTCATGCGGCCAAAGCTCAGTTAGAGGTCAAGCTGGCCAGTACTGTGGGGGACAATAAAAAGGAGTTTTTAAAATACGTTAATAACAAAAGGGACCAGAGAGAACATTGGCTTGTTACTTATGTCCTTACAAACAGGGACATAGACAAAGCAGAGACATTTAATGCCTTCTTCACCTCTGTCTTCAACACTGATGACAGGCTCTGGGATGCCAGATGCCCCGAGCTAAAGAACCGTGACTGTGGTAACGATAAACTTGCAGCTGACCTCGAACTTGTGCTGGACTTGCTGCTCCACCTGGATGCATACAACTCATAGAATGATTTGGTTTGGAAGGGACCACAAGGATCATCTAGTTTCAACCCCCCTGCCACGGGCAGGGACACTCTCACTAGACCAGGTTGCCCAAAGCCCCATCCAACCTGGCTGTGAACACTGCCAGGGATGGGGCCTCCACAGCTTCTCTGGGCAACCTGTTCCAGTGCCCATGGCGCCTGATGGGATTCATCCCAGGGTGCTCAGAGAGCTGGCTGATGTCATTGCGAGACCTCTCTGAATTATTTTTCAGCAGGCCCAATTGGGAGTCTGGAGACGTCCTCGTTGACTGGAAACTGGCAAACGTCGTTCTAATTTTCAAGAAGGGCAAGAAAGAAGACCCTGGTAATTACAGGCCTGTCAGTCTCACTTCAGTGCCTGGTAAAATTATGGAGAAAATTATGCTGGAAAATTATGAAAGACAATGCAGTCGCTGGTCACAGCAAACACTGGTTCTTGAGAGGAAGGTGCTGTTTAACAGACTTGGTGTCCTTTTATGACAAGGTTACCCATCCAGCTGACCAAGGGAAACCAGTTGATGTTATTTTTTTAAATTTCAGTAAAGCTTTCAATACTGTTTCTCACAGTATCCTCCTGGACAAAATGTCCAGCATACAGTTTGACAAACACATAATGCGAGGGGTGAGCAACTGACTGGTGGATCAGACCGAAAGAGTTTTCGTAAACCGGGTTACATCAGGCTGGCGGCCAGTCACTAGTGGGGTTCTCCAGGGCTCCATTTTAGGGCCATTTTTTTTTAATGTTTTCATAAATGACTTGGATGTAGGACTAAAAGTGTCATGAGCAAGTTTGCAGATGACACCAAATTGGGAGGAGCTCTTGATTCCACTGAAGGTGGAGAAGCCTTGCAGAGAGCTCTGGACAGATTAGAGAACGGGGCACTCACCAACTATGTGAAGTTTAACAAGAGCAAGTGCCGGATCCTGCACCTGGGAAGGGCAACCATGGCTGTATGTACAGACTGGGAGATGAGACGCTGCAGACCAGCCGTGCTGAGAGGGACTTAGTGGTCTTAGTTGGTAGCAAGTTGAACATGAGCCAACAGTGTGCCCAGGCTGCCAGGAGGACCAACCCTGTCCTGGGGTGCATCAAGCACGGCATTGTCAGATGCTCTAGGGACGCGATTGTCCCACTCTGCACTGCACTGATGTGGCCTCGCCTCGAGTACTGTGTGCAGTTTTGGCCGCCACAGTACAAAAAGCACAGGAAACTATTGGAGAGTGTCCGGAGGCAGACAACAAAGATGGTGAAGGGTCTAGAGGGGAAGACGTATGAGGAGGGGCTGAAGTCCCTTGGTTTGTTCAGCTTGGAGGAGACTGAGGGCAGACCTTATCGCGACCTCTGGCTTCCTCATGAGGGGAAGTGAAGGGGCAGGCGCTGATCTCCTCCCTCTGGTGCCCAGCGATAGAACCCCAGGGAACGGCATGAAGCTGCGGCAGAGGAGGGGTTAGATTGGAGATCAGGAAAAGGTTATTTACTGAGAGGCTGGTCAGGCACTGGAACAGGCTCCCCAGGGAGATGGTCACAGCACCGAGCTTGGCTGAGTTCGAGAAGCATCTGCTCTCAGTCATCTGCTCTGATTGGGCTGGTCCTGTGTGGAGCCAGGAGTTGTACTCCATGACCCTTATGGGTCCCTTCCAACTGGGGATTTTCTGTGACTCTATGATTCTGGGAGAGTGTCTGAATCTGTGTAGGACAAGGTAAACCTTCAGTGTCCAACTTGTGTATTTCCTGTATGTTGTTAGTTAACCTGGATGATATTTGATCATCCTTCTATCAATGAGGTTTTTTTTCTTTTTTTTTTTTTTTTCTATTTAGATCAGATTATGGGGAAGATACTGGGATTGTGTTGTCCACTCATCCATGACAGAGAGCAGTCACTGTCTTTTGTGGGGTGTTGCATGGCAGGAGGTCCAGGCTTTAAGTATCAAAGCCACCTACGTGAACTTCTCGTTAATAGCTGGATGAATGACACGTACATCACTGTGATGGTGTTGTATTCCTCCCAGGCCCAAGCTAGAAGTAAGCCTTGTTTTTTAACAGCATAACTATTTCTGGGACTTGGCCAACTTTCTGTTAAAATCTCATGCATTTTGTTTAACCGGAGATGTCAAGTGCCTTGGAGTCATGTGCTGTGGCTGGGATAACTGATCACTACCCCAGTGTAGCTTGTATGGTTTGGGGAACTTTTTCATCTTAGTACGGATTAGATACCTGTATCCTAAAATCCCTAGGAGGTTTCTGAGAGTCATCATCAGGCTATGGTAAGTCAAAATCTGTTAGATTTGTACAGTTCAACTGAGAGATTGTGCTAGCCTGGTTTATTTTCAGTGAAATCAGAGGAGTTATGCCCCCAAGAGCAGCTCAGCAGAGTAGGACCAGCTGTGCAGACTGACGTCCATCATCTCTTCAGCACAGGGAAGGGGATGTGTGGCACCTTCCGCATCTGGGTGAGCACCAGCTAGGTTGTTACGACTGGCAAACTGAGTGAGACCGTCCTCGAGGATGTTTGTTTCATGGGTATTTGCATTGCCTGAAATGGTTTTACAGGGCAGATAAATGAGTGCCTCGGTCCTTTTTCATGGCTGAGGCTTTGTGGTACGTGACAGTGGCTTGGGAGCTGAGCCTGGGAGAAATAGTGCTGGGATTAATCTTTACTGTGGTGTAGGTGGATACTGGGCTAACACCTGTTGGGAAGTAAAATGTGTGGTTTAGACTTTTATGGTGGAAAAAATTTACTGAAACTTACCTAGGAGGTTTTGACTCCCTTTCAGTGGGAAGACAATCTGCTTGCAGTCTTATTATCTGTCCTCCTTTTACTAGCTGCATGGGATGAAGTTTTAGATCTCACCCTGACTGAAAAGCATCATTATTTCGGGGGCTGCTTTAAATAATAAAACGGCCTCCTCAACTTTTAAAGAAATACAGTTATTTAAAAATATTTTTATGTTTGCATTGTAGCTGTGTACACTGATATATATATTGATATATATATGTGTGTGTGTATTCTAAAATTCTGATTTTGACTGTTGTCTCATGTGACAATCCTGATGTGGATATTGTCAGTGGAGAAGTTTTGTGAGTAAGAGTTTATATCACTAGAAAAAAATTATGCAAAAAGTTAAAAAAAATCTTCATTTTACAAGTAAGGGTGCTTAGTAATATTTTGCTCTGGAATATGAGTGTCCCTGACTTTGTTATGACAGTTCAAGAAGCTCTACCTGGGCATATCTCATTTACTAGCCTGTTGCCAAAGTGATGAGTATAGGCACGGTTGAAGTCCACATGAAGCGGCATGCCTTAAAAACTTACAGAAATGGTGCCTCTTAACTAAAATGCAGGGAGGAGCCTGGGGGCTATTACTTCATTCAGTCCTGCTGAATATGCTGCTACTTTTACTCTAAGTAAACTATATTGTTTTACCCTCAACCAATCAGATCAAAACTGAAGGGTGTGAGTCTCTTGACTTCAAACAAAAGGGTGGTTTTTTTTTTGCCTTTGGATTTCAGTGTGGATAGGATCATGCCCAAATTGCCCAGTAAGCTACATTTAATGTAAACAAAAGTAATGCTGCCAAAAGTCTTGTATTCAGCACAGATCAAAGATGAATAATTTTGGCTTCAAAAAATGGATATAACCAAGTACATTTCAAGCAAGCTAAAAACAAAAGAAATTATTTTCTATTTGAAATTTTATGGTCTAGTCCACAGAACATGTTACGATTTGCCTGCAGTGAAGGAAGTTCACTGGGCATATCCAGTACATCAATTTAATTCACTTTAAAGCACGATGATTTGAGATTTATCTAGCACTCTGTGGCAGGGTACAACTGTCTCCAATGCAGATTCCTGACAATACACTAGTGGCTTACCTGAAAGCATGTGATTTAAACAGAAAAGTTTCTACAATGAGTCTTCAGTTTCATAGTTGATTTTGCTTTGACTGGCATCATCAGTTTTTTACTCTGTTAGATTACTGGGGGTGGAGCTGGGAGCTGTTTACTGCTTGGGTCCAAACAAAGGTGATTAAGCTCATGACTCCAGGTAGCTCCACTGTGAGCATTTGTTTAGACTGAAGACTTGAAATCCTAATTCTAACATTAATCTAAAATCTTCTGCCTCAAAAGTTGGTAATGAAATTCATACTGATTTCAACAGGATCAAATTTCACTCTATCAAAATTCCCTGTGAGCAAAAAAGATGAAGGAGTTATTTTCACATCACTAGTGGACAATAGACATTTTTGTCCTCTGCTACTAATCGACTTTTGTTCTAATGTGAAATTTGTTTGTGATTTCATGTCTGTATTCAGAAAGCTGTTTTAAATTTCCTTCTTGCACAAGATTTGTGAGCAGACTCATGGAGTACAGCAGATAGCCACTCCCATTAGCAAAGGATAGCGTGCCTGAGGCATTTTATTAATTCACCTCTTGAGTGCGACTCCGAAGATGCTGCAAGGATGCATTTTTCATTAGAGTCACAATATTTAGACAATGAGCATTCAGGGGTTGGCTGTTCACATCTCTGATAACACTTTTGTTAATGAGCAGACATATTCTTTAGTTTTCTACTAAATGTAGATAAAGAAGGGTCTAGGTCAATAAAAATCTGTGTGCCATATACATAGAGAGAGCTTTATGCTGTGCTTATCACCAGTCTGCCTGTGAGCTGGGAGTGAAGAAATTCATCCAATGTTGCACATGTATATAATCTCTTTATATTCTCCTTGATGGAGAAGTGCTGATTAAGTTTTTTTTGGGGGGTTTTTTTGTTTGTTTGTTTAGTATGTGGAATATTTTTGTTAGCACAGATAGTCACCATATATATCAATATATTACATATCTATATATCTCCATATATCTTACATATATTATACCATGTATAATATGTTTAGTTTCTTGTAGGTTCCATATCAAATATACCTTCTGTAGGAATAAATTTTAAAGCCAAGGTACAGCAGCTCTTTGATTTGCATCCTCATGTTAACAATTGTTGGCCTTACTTTTCCCCAACAACCTTGAAATGTTCAACATTTATTAAAAATAAAGACACTGTAGTAATTTTATTTTTATCGATGAATTTATAAGTTAATCGTGACGGATTGTACATACAGTTTTAGAAAAATAATTCCGGATTATCTTTAAAGATGAACAGTGCATATGAAATCTCATTTTTCTACACACAGTCAAAACTGTGGTATATCTGAAACTTTTACAGGCCAATAAAAAGATTTTTCAGAAGGTTGTCTACAGTGTTATGTGCTATAAACTTTCAACATGGATTTAGCATTGACGGTCAAGTAGCTACTGAATGTTGACTGGTTGAACAGTGACCTACTGTTCCTTGTGTGTGAACATGCAAAATTGTGTTCTTATGTGCAGTTTTCCCATTGCATGTAAGACACTTCAAAATATACTAACCATTTCAGGGAACAAATGAAGACTAAGCTGTGAGAAAGTAATGGCCTTGTCTGAGTCTCTGGGATTAACATCAAGTTACCACTTGAAAGTTTTAATTATTAAAAGAGGAAAGAAATGGAGGTCACAGGGAAAAAAAGAACTGGCTAAAATATGCCAGGGTTTCTGTTAAAGCCACACAGAGTATTTCGTGCATTACTTTTTCAGAGGAGGAAAGCTGTGTTATCACTACAGCTCCATGCCCAAGAAATATTTCAGAATAATACTGACGTTTTAATAAAATCTCTGAGGAAGTAGCTATAAATTCAATCTGAAAAGCTTGTGGGATCTTCCTGAATGGAATGTGCTAGGTACAGGGTTGTTACCACTACTGAAGTTGCTTTGTAGGTTTGCCAGTCATCAAGTTTTGAACTCTGTCATGAGTTATGTTATTTCACAAAGTTTTGTTCAAAACAGTTTAGTTATTTCCAAGAGTGAAGCAAGGGAAAAAATTTGCTGTCAAAGAAAAAGAAGCCCAGACAACTTCTGTCTGTGAAACTTTTGTAGCAACAACTTGATAATTGCTATCAGTATGGTCAACATACCAGAGAGGTGTTATTCTCTGTTCTTTTACAGATATGCCCAAAGTAAGCCCGTTTGTAATGCTGAAATACTTCTCTCAGGAGAAATTTCCTCAAACTTTATCAGTTAAATCCTGTAAGGATGCTGTCTCTTACCCTCCCTGTCAGGTCCTGGTGGCCACTGCGTTATCTGTGTAACTGGTGTTTCTGGTGCTTGAGTTTGGGCAGCAGAACTGAAAAGAATTTTCTGGTGTCTGGAGCTGCAAGATGTGTTTCTGCGTTACCTGTCCCACAATACAACACCGTGGAGAAATTTCCTGGCCTGATTCACATGGGGACAAGGGCGAAACTGGTGGGAGGGAGTGAAGAAGTAGTTTGGAGAAGAGTCAGAGTAGAGGGGGGAGGAAGGGCCTGTGATTCAGTGCACAGGGAGTTCAGTGAGTATGTGGGGATGACAGGCTGAGGGATGCAGCAATGTATGTGACAAAGGAGTATGCGCATGGAGCGTGCCTTCTGGAAAGACAGGTGGTAGGAAGGGACAAGGAACTGGGAAATGGCTAGGGAAAACCGAGGAAGAAAACCCTGACATGGTAGGTAGATTTGATTAAGGAGCTCAGGACTGGCAGCCAGGGATGAGGAATGATGCCAGGGACAGGATGATGATAGTCCTGTGTGATGCAGTTACATACATGCAAGAGCCTGAATTAGCAGTTTGCAGGTTGCTTTCATGATTTAAATTTGTATTTGTGTGTTGTTATTTGAACTTAACATTTGCCTTGTGTGTTTGTCTGTGCACAGGGTTATCATTCTTCAAAAAACCCTGTCTCAGATTCTGGTTTATGTGAATATGCAGGGCTGAAAGCTGCAGTGATTCAGGAACTCACTGGCAGCTGAATAATTCAGGAATGGATTGGCAGCTGAATGAGGCACCCTTGCTGTGAGCGTGAGGGTGAGGGGACAGGCAGCGCTGGTCACAGTATGAAGTGTAGCGAGGAGCTGTGACAGATAGGTCCTTTTCATCCCCCTCTGCTGCCGCATCTGTTAGAGCCCTTCCTTTCCCATGGAGGGGCTTCTTTGTTTCTTGGGGTTTTTTTTCAGTCAAGGTTGTTAAAGTTGAATGCAGCCCAGTCCCAGTGAAATGGTAATTTGATGCTGTGCAGTGTGTGGCACTGGATAGCAGCTCTTTGGGACAGCCAGAAACTCTAGAAGGGGCAGGAGAGAATGCAAGTGTATAGAGTTCCCCATTAGCAGCCGTTACACCCTGCTAATGGATAGTGTAATCCGGTCCTGGTGCAAACATGCTCACTTTTTTATTTGTGTGTGGGGTTTGCTAAAGACAGTATCTAGAAAAGTACTTTTAGAACAAAAATACTCAGAGTGTGTCTTCCATTGCTCTCATGAGGAATGTCAGTTAAAAAAAAGGCATTTTAAAAATATTTCAGTCTTAGTTTTAAAGAAAATTCCAGAAGGTTATTATGAGAAATTTTAATGAGAATTAAGTTTCCGGTAGAATAAAATCAGCTTTATGGGAAGCTCTGTGGCAATCAAGTTATCAAAGCTGTACAGGAGAAGTATGTGCATTTTTTAGGATAACGAATGTATCCTTTTGCCTTCTGTCAGCATTGCGGGAGAAGTAATTTTCTAGTGTCAATCAAAAAGAGAAGTTAAACTCCATCAAACTGGAAATAAAGCGTTTAAGTAATCAAAATGCTGTCAAGTTTTGGAAAAGCTTTTTTGGGATGTGGTAAATCATCATTACTTAGACTGTAGAAGGACAGTATGTGTTTCAGAGAAAATATGCACAAACACAGGTGAATCTTAAACTGAAAACAAGCACTTTAATATATGGACTACAAGTTTATATATAAAAAAGATGTTGTTGGTTGGTTGCATTGTTGAATTCAGTACCAAAATGTCCAGTTTGCAATTGACAGGGGGAAGGAAAGAGCTTGACTCTCCTGTAGGAGAGCAGCGAATGAAAATACCTTGATGTTTCCTTGGCAGGCAGGGGCTCTGCATGTCCTGATTAGGGATGCTCGGGAAATAGACCACAAGCACCTGGCAAGGCGGAAGACAAGTACATGCGAATTCATAATGCAGGCACTTGTCGTGCACTCTCACAAATTTATTTTAAATAATTCCCCATGAATATGGAAGACGCATCCCTGTGGACCCACCAAAGGCTGCGAAGCTTGAGAGGCAGGAGAAGGCCCTTTTCTCTCCAAAGCTGTGAGCATCTCCGTGGCCGAGCAGGGCTCTCACGGGCGCGTGGCAGAAGGTGAGAGCTCACACCCCAGCCCTGGGCTGCCTGGCCGCAGGCAGCGGGCACCCAGCAGGGTGGGAAGGGGGAGCCCAACGCGCCAGATGCTCTGCAGGAAGCCCCTTGGCAGGCAGGCCGCCTGCAGAACCACGCTGCCCTGGGACTAGGGGCGACAGGGGTCACGCTGCCCACTTGCAAACAGCACCCACACGGGGGGCCCGCGGAGGCTGCTTCACCCTAACCTCACCCTCCTGCGCCGTGCCACAGCCCCGCGCGGGCAAATCCCACCAGCAGGAAAAGCAGGGGGGCTCTGTGGCGCTTCCCCAAAGGACAGTGCGCAAAACCACTCTCGCCCCAAACCCAGCGAGCACAGGAGTCGCTGCACGTGTAGAGGCGGCGCGCTTGGGCCGTTTCTGCAGAGCAAAGCTCAGTGCAGCCTGAGCTTCCTTACTCTGGCTTGCACCAGCTCCAGAGGACAGCTCCAGTTCACACCCAGCAGGAGCTGCCTTCAGAAGCCACTCAGCTAGAGTTTTCTCCTGGCAGGGAAAAGATAATGTACTTACTTTTGGCACATTCATTCCATATAAAGGAAGCATCCCGTGTTTTCTAGTTAATTTTCTTGACATTGTTTCTCCAAACCTTTTTTCATTCATTGAAGCCTTCCTTGAAACCCTTCTCACATAAATTTGTTGCAATTTTAAAAAGCTATTTTTGATGTTGCTTACGTTGTCTTACATTGAAATAAATC
Source organism: Psophia crepitans (assembly GCA_013399095.1). NCBI lineage: Eukaryota > Metazoa > Chordata > Aves > Gruiformes > Psophiidae > Psophia > Psophia crepitans. Next base: position 120,411 of record VWZZ01000400.1, read on the forward strand.
TGTTTTGAAACACTTCTAGTCTTCATTTTGTCACCTTTTCAGTTGTTTTGCCTTATTTCTTTTGCCCTGTTCCCTTTATTTCTTATGTTTTACTGGAGCAGTACTTCTTACGTTGGTTCTATCAATGTACATACTAAATACAAATTGCAGAATAAATACAACGGCATAATCATTTCATTTTAATCATCTAGTTCTGGTATGTTTGATTCTATTTCACCTCTTTGATAGACTTTCTGATTTTTGCCTATGTGCAAATGGAGGCACTTTAAGTATCAAAGCCTCACTTCTAACATTCTGAACTTTTCCTCTGGTCATCGATCCAAACACTTCTTTTAAATTAGGTTTTATGCATTTTTATGAAGCACATTAAGCACAGCAGTTTTGGAGCACAAGAACCTACAATTTAAACGTGTCACGTGCTTTGATTGACTGCAAGACTGTCAAGGGAGAATGTCAGTAAAGAACTAAACACTAAAAGGCTTTCAGAAATAGAAAATTTTAATAATTAAACGGGAGACACTCATTCTGTCAAAGTGTTTCAGGATTTTACTACTACTTCAGCTGTTAAGTAGAGCAGTAATAGAGTAATATGGTTACAGTCTTGTTATAAGAAGTTGGCTCAAGCTATCAGTAGAATTGTTAGGGGGATATGTTGGATAGTTTGGAGATTTTTTACGAGCAAAAGGAATGGGAAGAAGAAAACATCAGTACGCATCTTGTTGATCCTTTATTTTGCCATGTCTTTCATTCAGAATGAATAGCTGTACTGTTGGAGCTGAGCATACCTGCAAAAGCTTGTTTGTAGAGAGCACTGCAAGACTCTGACCAAAGAGCCAACCACCTACTCAGGCTCCCTCTCTCCAAGCAAAGCCAGAACTTGGTGTCCTGCTTAGCACTTGCTGTCAGCCCTGTTGACACTGTTACCCTCTTGACCACATTTTCCTTCAATATGACTCGTAAGTGTAAATGGTCTCCTGTTTATTAGGATACTTACTTCTGCTACTCCCTAACTTTTACCTGTGTCGTCCCACCTTTTTTTTGTTTATCTCTAGCTTCTGCTTTCTCTAAGTCTTTTCAAAGCTCTAGTCAGGGAGTTAGGGACTTATGATAGTAATTCCCAAACAAATGATTAGTTTGCTCTTTAACCATTTCTCAGCTCCCCATGTTCAAGAGTAAGGGCTACGATGGAATAACACAGAATTCTAAATCTGTGTCTTCGAGTCAGTTCACATCTTGGGAGCCCTCTATGAAGCTCAGTTAAATTTTTTTTTTTTTTAAATTTCTTCTATCTTCCTTCTTCAAAAGCAAAGATGATAGTATCAGACTTGGGTTTGTTTATCATTTCATTCAGTTAACTGACCTGTCTCAGTATCATTCAGTCAAGAGGCATTACAAGAAGCTCAGGAGAAAAAGTTAGTAGAAAAAAACAGCGGAGTCCTTCTCAGATGCAAAATTAATGGAAGAGACAAAGAGAGAATTCATTTCTTGAAAGGACAGAGGCTCCTTTTCTTTCTGGCTCTGACATGAGTGACGCAGGGAAAAAAGAAAGGGGGAAATGCAAGAAAAAAGAGCAGCCCTCTCCATTAAATAAGCCTTTCAGAGCACACATATCTTTGGCTCTTTTGCTTCATTCCCTCTGTGAGATGCACACTCCAGTGATGCAGAGCTGAACTTTCCATAGGGTGGGCTCTGCTGAGTGGCTTCTGAAGGCAGCTCCTGCTGGGTGTGAACTGGAGCTGTCCTCTGGAGCTGGTGCAAGCCAGAGTAAGGAAGCTCAGGCTGCACTGAGCTTTGCTCTGCAGAAACGGCCCAAGCGCGCCGCCTCTACACGTGCAGCGACTCCTGTGCTCGCTGGGTTTGGGGCGAGAGTGGTTCTGCGCACTGTCCTTTGGGGAAGCGCCACAGAGCCCCCCTGCTTTTCCTGCTGGTGGGATTTGCCCGCGCGGGGCTGTGGCACGGCGCAGGAGGGTGAGGTTAGGGTGAAGCAGCCTCCGCGGGCCCCCCGTGTGGGTGCTGTTTGCAAGTGGGCAGCGTGACCCCTGTCGCCCCTAGTCCCAGGGCAGCGTGGTTCTGCAGGCGGCCTGCCTGCCAAGGGGCTTCCTGCAGAGCATCTGGCGCGTTGGGCTCCCCCTTCCCACCCTGCTGGGTGCCCGCTGCCTGCGGCCAGGCAGCCCAGGGCTGGGGTGTGAGCTCTCACCTTCTGCCACGCGCCCGTGAGAGCCCTGCTCGGCCACGGAGATGCTCACAGCTTTGGAGAGAAAAGGGCCTTCTCCTGCCTCTCAAGCTTCGCAGCCTTTGGTGGGTCCACAGGGATGCGTCTTCCATATTCATGGGGAATTATTTAAAATAAATTTGTGAGAGTGCACGACAAGTGCCTGCATTATGAATTCGCATGTACTTGTCTTCCGCCTTGCCAGGTGCTTGTGGTCTATTTCTCGAGCATCCCTAATCAGGACATGCAGAGCCCCTGCCTGCCATGATTATACACCGGGTCACACAGCTATATCTGAAGACCATTTTCTGAAAAGTAGAAAAATAATAGTAGTCAACATCTTAACCATTCTAAATGAGTGGTTGTGTGCTGTATTTTTGAATTTCATTATTGTAATGGTTTCTTTCTTTGATGCAGAAAATACTCAACGTGCATTGAAATGATGGAAATGCTCATTGGTATTCAGTTCTGCATAGAAGTGCTTCTCGGTGAAAAGTTGGAGTGCATTATTGGTGGTACCTTAACTCATCTGTCATACGATAAATGTAGATGTTAATGTACTGGATAATGTTAATATTAGGGAATAGGTTAGTGAACAGATTTTAAATAAAATTAGTATGCCCAGATTCTGTCTACATAGAAGTAGTTGCTGCCATTTTATGAAATATCATTCACGTCTGATGAGAGATCAGTTTTAGTAATTAATAGTAATAAGCATTAGTAAGTATTTAATTATATTTTCAAAATTCAGTTGTCTTTTAATTATTTATTTGCTTTCTCTAAGTGCCCTTTTTTGTCTTCCCTGGACTTCATTCCTCCTTGGAGCACTTCTTACAGTATTTATACATGTACAAATTGCCTTATTTAGCAAGTAAATATAGTTGCTTATATCTACCCCAAAAAAGGAGCCCACTGAGCTGAAGTAGTTTCCCATAAGCCATGCATTTTGTTAAATATTTCTTGTTAACTTTTTTCCTCTATGTATCTTTTCTCAGAGTAGATCAAGTAGATCAGTTTGCATCTATCTGTGACAAAGTCTGGAAGTGCCCTCTAGCCAGCAGTTACAAGGGGAGAGCTTTAATTAGCTGAAGACCCTGCCCACAGGAGTCTTCCCCTGTCTTATGGAGTTGTCCCCTAAGAGAATTTTTGAAGTTATTTATGAATTTAGGACAGATACACTAATTGAAAACCAGACAAATAGGAAGCACCTTTGAACGTTTTTCTAGAATAGCGTTTTCTAAGTGGGATGCATTAGACTGACCATTAGTAAAAAACAAAACAGGTCTACGGATGTCTTATCGTACAGCAGTTAAAAGTCAGTGCCGTAGTCCAGTGGACAGATCAGGTGCTGTGTCGAGTTCTCGGGAGTAGAGGTGGGGAGGTCCCAGCATGTGTCTGTAAATTTGTCGAGGAGGTCTCAGGAAGGAAAGCCTCTGAAAAAAGGTTGGCACATCTGCCGTCAGTGAAACAGGAGAGAGGGAAGGATGGATTAGTGCAGTTTGGATGGTGTATCTGTGTCACGTATACTTAGGGCAGACTGTGGTATTACATTTGCATGTGTTAAATCCCTAGTTTCTGAAAGTATTTACTTTTGTTACGTGATTGTGTTGGGGAATGTCTGCACGTATAAAATAACACTAACGTGAATTCTTCTCTGTTTGGACATGCATTCTGCAAATTAAGGTCAAGCTGTTTTATCTAGGTAAGTATTTGTAAACATTTAGCATTGTTAATTCCAAGATCTTTCTCTGCTTGAACATGCAGTGTGCACATTGAGGTCTGGCTGGTTGACCGCCTTGGGAAAAAGGGGTGCCTACTCTGTGTTGGTAAAGACCACCAAGAACTTAGATTTTAAGAGCCTTGTGCCTTGCTGCTTTTATAGATGGAAGGTGATGGAAAACTGCGGTGGTGTCTGCGTTTTCTGAGCATGGGGTAAGGGGGGAAAATGGGCAAAGAACAGTGAGAAAGTGTTCAGAGACACTTGTTCCTCTTAGTTATCTGCCAGGAATGGGATGAACTGGTGGCTCTACTCACCCCCAGTTGCATGTCTGTACACTGCTTTTGTGCATACTTTTCATCTCTCCTTAGTACCCTTTACTTAGGGCAGAATACTGCGGTTTGGTCTCTGAAAATGCTGCGTAAAGTTTACTGTCTGGAGTGTGTCTGCCTCAGTATGCTGATGCTGTCTGGCTGGTCGATGCACGTGGGGCGGTGCTGACACAGACATGAAGAGCTGTGCTTGCTCTCTGCCCTTCCCTGTGCGCTGGTGAGGAAAGTGCCGGTGGCCGTGCTTCATCGCCAGCTCATACAGAACACCTCGCGTACTGCACGGGCACTAGCTGCTGTCTAGCACAGGTAGCACATCAAATGCACTTCCCACTTGGGGGGCTTGTAAGCAGCATAACCCACGCAGCCCTGTAACTGACAGGGAAATGTGAGGATGTTTCTCAATGTCTCAGCAGGATTGTGTGTTGTCCTCCATAGTAGCCTCCTTGATTTTCCATACTCTAATGTAAACTCCTTTGTTCAGAATTAGAAAGATTCTGTTCTTGTTCTGTATTGTTGCCTCTTGCCAGTATATAAGCAGAGTAACTAATTTAACATCAGGTGTGACTTTCCCAGAGGCTCTGCCAATGGTTGTGGTGGGGGGAAGCATCTCAAAAGGCAAACTCAAGTTTTAAACCTTTTTTTTTGAGCGAAGGCTCGTGGATTCATCTGTATCTTCCTTAGCATTTATGAGGTTGTAAGAGGTAGAGTCCGTGGACTGAATTACTTCCAGGAAAAAGGCCTGACGGGTGCTGGAACTAAAAGAGATAATTTTTAAAATTTATTTTGTTCTTAATAAAAAGGGGCTTCACTACCTATACCACTTTTCTTTCAAAAGAGGGAATAGCATCCTACTGTGACAGACATTGCTGCACGTCTTGCTTTGTCTTTAAATTCAGTTAACATCGGTCATGGATCTGATTTGGCCTGCACTGCTGTGAACAATACAAAAGAGAAAATTAGAAAATATCCAACTAGAAAAACCTCACTGGAGCTTAAAAGCAATGAGCTGTGTGGAAAATAGGAATTCCTGGTGACTAAATATACAGTAATGTAAATGTGTTAAAATACAGTACTATATGTACCATTTTTAAAAGAATGATTTCTTTTTGATTTAACAAATAGAATTAAATCAGATCTCTCCTGAATGTTTTGACATTTTCTTCAGCCAGTAAAAACCTGCCTTTCTGGTTTATGAAGCCAGGGTGCTAACATGTAAAGCAAGATGTTATGACTCATTCGAGCAATTCTTTGTTCTCTCTTGAAAGGATTGCTGATGATATTTTCAAATATACTTGGGTTTACCCCTAAGAATGCAAGCCTCTAGCAAGTCTGAGCTTAATGCAGGGCAGATTATTTAATTTTTGCAATGCCATGTGATGTAAATGTAATCCTGTTAACATCTTTGATAGTTTTAGTTTGCAGTTTTGCCGAATTTTGCTCTAATTTTATTAGGAGAAATAAAGTGGCTTTTCTTAGTTTGCAAAACTTTCTTCAAATACAGTAAAAATGTATTTCAGGGCTGAGAAGTAGCCACTTAGGGTTTCGTCAGCAAAAATGCTTTCTTAACTCCAATTGAAGAGGCAATTTACTTGCATTAAAGCCTGAATTCATGTGGCTTTAATTGAAAACAAGGTTGCAGTGATTTCAGCAAGGGTCAGAGTTTTACCTGAAGGGTGTTTTTCAGTGCTGGGAAAATACGAGGTTAGGGAAGGTGAGGTTAGAGAGGTGTGGGGATACCTGCTGGCTGTCATCCTGGCAGTTCCCTTGCAAAGGATCGATGCAGGTTGGATCGATAGGCCGAGG